>PVKP010034188.1:0-24423 GCA_004027715.1 Plecturocebus donacophilus | reverse complement strand
TGTATTTCCTGGACTTGAATATTGGCCTGCCTTGCTAGGTTGGGGAAGTTTTCCTGGATAATATCCTGAAGAGTATTTTCCAGCTTGGATTCGTCCTCTTCGTCACATTCAGGTACACCTATCAAACGTAGATTAGGTCTTTTCACATAGTCCCATATTTCTTGGAGACTTTGTTCATTCCTTTTTACGCTTTTTTCTGCCATCTTGCCTTCTCGTTTTATTTCATTGAGTTGATCTTCGACCTCTGATATCCTTTCTTCTGCTTGGTCAATTCGGCTGTTGAAACTTGTGCATGCTTCGCAAAGTTCTCGTGTTGTGTTTTTCAGCTCCATCAATTCACTTATATTCTTCTCTAAGTTATCCATTCTTGTTAACATTTCGTTAAATCTTTTTTCAAGGTTCTTAGTTTCTTTGCATTGGGTTAGAACATGTTCTTTTAGCTCACAGAAGTTTCTTATTATCCACCTTCTGAAGCCTGATTCTGTGAGTTCCTCACACTCATCCTCCATCAAGCCTTGTTCTCTTGGTGATGAGGAGCTGCAATCCCCTGTAGGAGGAGAGGCATTCTGATTTCGGGTGTTCTCAGCCTTTTTGCACTGGTTTCTTACCATTTTTGTGGATTTATCCACCTGTCGTCTTTGTAATTGCCGACTTTCAGATTGGGTCTCTGAGTGGACGTCCGGCTTGTTAGTTATTAAGTTTTCTCTGTTTCTTAGTTTTCCTTCGGGGGGCGCCCCTTCCCCACAGAGCTGGGCCTTCCCGGGTTCAGCTGTGCTTGCTCTCTCCTCAGCACCTCCAATTGCTGTTCTCCTTGTGGGGATGGGACCAGCGGAGCCCGACTAAAAGGGCACTGAGTCCCGTATGCTCTGCACCGAGAAGCACCATGCCTGGGCGCCGGCAAAACAGCTGCGCCGGCCAAAAGAGTGGCGCTGGCGACCCGTGTGACTCCTTTGCCGGGAATCTGCCAGTCTGTGGGCATCAAAAATTCGTCTGCAATTGCAGCGTCCACTCGCTCTCTGCGCTTTCACTGGGAGCTACAATCCCGAGCTGCTGCTACGTGGCCATCTTGGATCTCTCTCCGTCCGGTGATGAAGTATTTTCTGTTTCTTAGTTTTCCTTCGGTGGATGCCCATTCCCCACAGAGCTGGACCTTCCCGGGTTTGCTGTGCTTGCTGTGAAACTCTCAGTCCTCAGCGCTTCCAATTGCTGTTTTCCTTGTGGGGATGGGACCAGCCGAGCCCGTCCGTCCCGTATACTCTGCAGCGGGAAGCGCCGCGCTGGGGCACCAGCAAAACAGCTGTGCCGGCCAAAAGAGTCACGCTGGCGACCTGTGTGGCTCCTCTGCCGGGAATCTCCTGGTCTGTGGGCAACAAAAATTCATCAGAAAGTGTGGCGTCCACTCGTTCTCTGTGCTTTCACTGGGAGCTACATTCCTGAGCTGTTGCTAATCGGTCATCTTGGATCTCTCTCAGTTTTTCTTAAAAGTGTATTTGTTGATGCTGAGCTTTCAGGAAGTAAAACTCAAAGTGAGTGTTAACGTGTGCTTCCTGGTGTAAAGTCGATCCTTGTGCACCCCTAATCTCTCTTTCTCCCACCGTCCTATCCTAAGCAGCTTTAAGGAAGGATGCTTTCCTGCTGCTCCTGCTGCCCTGGCTGGCTGGCCTCCTCTACGCTCTCCTGAATACCCTGAATTTTCAGACAAGGAGAAAAGATGGTGTATTGGTAATTACAGTTGCAATTCCTGAACGGTCCTGGTTAAACTTTTTGTTTGTTTTAATGCAAATTGTATATGCAAAACTTATAGTAAAAAAAAACAAAAGTTAAAGTGACTCATGAGTGACACCTTCAAGCCTATTCAAGAGACTCTTGTAAAATCGTAGCCTTGAAATTGAGATGTCATATGCTTGCACTATGGATGTGCACAAAATGTTACAGGAAATTTTTCTGTTGGAGGCATTGCCACAAACTGCCCTACTACTTTCCACCAATGGGTAAACATTTAGCACAGTGTCTCTCCTTTTGATATCTAGAGTTTTATAAGGTACTGCTAGTTGGCAGGTTGGAAGCCTCAGTCTAAATGGTGCTATCCTATACCTCCCAAGAGGAGTGGCTAATAAATCCTGACAAAATTTAGAGGCTTCTTTCTTGGGACTTTATGGACTGAGTAGCCATATGGAATTCTTCGATCAGCCAAAGAACAATTGTTTAACAAATAAAAAGGTTGCTACTTTTCCAATAAAGTCAACACTGTATGCCAGGCTTGTAACTCCTGCCAAAGGCTTTTCCATCTGTCTTGCAAAGAAAGAGGTCACATAACAAGGTCACGCCTTGCTCGCAATGGTTTGACTACATTTGACCTTTCACGCCCTCTCAGGGTCATCAACGGTGCCTCACCATTGCTGATACTATTTCAGGTGGCAGTGGTGTAGTTAGTCAATCCATTGTCTTCATCATTGTGATCTTTAAAACAAATTGCATCATATTGTATTTAATATACATTCTATACATTGTATACCCTGAAGTTGTTCCAAATGATACCGTTCAATACACGGTAAAAATAAATGGTTTAAATATGTGCAATGTTTCTTGATTTTAATAATTAAAAGATATGTTCTAGATGGGAAAGAGAGTTGTAAGAGACATTCTCGATGGGAAATTACTATGACGTGAACAATGATGGGGCACAAGTAGACAGTCAGGAACCCACAGGCTCTATCAATCCAGGCATGTGGGAGGGAGGAGACTACCATGCTGATTACAGCTGGCAAAGCCAAGAAGGCTTAAAAACATATCCAATGTTTGTGCAGACTGCCCTTTCACTCCAGCTGGTAATTCCTAATGAATGATTTAAGCTAGGAATGTGGGTGATTGACAGCATGCATGCAATACTACCTAAGCATCTGTAGAACCTCCTACCCTCACAAAAAGGTGACCAGTCATCTCCCAGATACAGCTACCCCTAAAGTAGACGTGCTAGCATCTCATATTTCTTGAAGGATTGGTATGCCAGATTTTCTGAAGACATCTGGGTTATTGAACTAGGACCCTCAATTCCTAGAGAGGACCTTTTCTTTAGGCTATCATTTCTCTGAGGACATCAGGAGAGAATCTCTCACTTTAAAAAGCAATAGCACAACCCCAAACAGGTATAATTTTTTAGTTGACTGACTCAATTTTATATGCTAATTGCCTGACAGAAGAAAAGATGCACCTTTGTAGGCCTAACCTCAAATGTGGAAGTCAATCTATATCAAATGGAAATTGCATTTACCCATAAACAACTGAAGAATTATGAAAATAGTCAACAGAAGGAAAGAGAAGATTGAAGCACAGAGCAAGAGGTGGGTTGCTCTGTCATGGAGAAACTAAATAGTAAACATGAAAATTAAACATGACACATTTATCTTATATTTATTCGAATGATGATTGGCAGTCTAAAGCAAAAAGAGTTGCAACATATTGTTTGGTTTAAAACATAAGTAAAAGCAAAATATATTACAATAATCCAAAGGATAGGATGAAGGAAATATGAGCACATGGTCATGAAGTTCTTTTATTATTTGTAAAGTGGCATAAGTTATCATAAGGTAAACTGATAAAGTAAATGTGTCTATTGTAAATCCTGGAGGAACCACTTTAAAAAGATGTATACATAATAAGCTATGATGGAGATAAAATTGAACTATAAAAGATCCCCACTAAATTCAAAAGTAGGCAGGAATAGAGGAAAAGGGAAACAACCACAGAGTAAATGGAAAATAGAAATCAAATAGCAACATTACTAATATACCTACAAGTGTACAACAATTATATTAAAGTTAAATTATTTTAAAAAGGACCAAACTATGCAGTGTTCACAAGAAATCTGTAACAATAATGAAGAGATAGTTGAAAAATAAAAAGATGGCAAAAGATACATATTCTTCATATACTAATAGAAAACACCCTAGAATGGCTGTTTGTGCCAGACAAGAGAAACTTTATAACAAGAAATATTGCCAGGAATAAAAAGGGGCATTGCATGAAGATAAAATAATCACTTAATTGTGAACTCATAATCTTATTGGTACATGTAACCAACAGCATTGTCTTCAAAATATATAAAACAGAAAAGGAACTGAAATGAAAGAAAATAAAACCTACAATTGAAGTTGGAGACTTAACACGTTTCTTTCTCTAAGGGATAGTGACATGGCTTGGCTGTGTCCCCACTCGAATCTCAGCTTGAATTACAATTCCAGTAGTCCCCACTTGTCAAGCGTGGGAGCAGGTGGAGAAAACTGGATCATAAGGACAGTCTCCCCCACTGTGTTCTCATGATAATGAGTGAGTCTCATGAGAGTGATGGCTTCGTAAGTGTCTGGTTTTTCTCCTGCTTGCAGTCATCCTCTCTCCCATTACCCTGTGAAGAGGTGACTTCCACCATGATTGTAAGATTCCTGAGACCTTCCCAGTCATGCTAGACTATTAGTCAATTGAACTTCTTTTCTTCATAAATTACCCAGTCTTGGTTATTTCTTCATAGCAGAGTGAGAACAGATTAATACAATCAATTGGTACTAAGGGAGTAGGCTGCACGGTGGCAGAGTGGCAGAGAAGGAAAGAAGAGAAGTAGCCAGGGATGGCTTGATGGTGGAACCCTGGAGAAGAGTTTGGCCTAGGGAGGCTGAACTCCAGCAGAAGATTACCTTCCCACTCCATTCCCTATCTAGCTCCCAATCCCACTGAAAGCCACTTCCACTGCTCAATAAAATCCTCCATATTCACCACCCTTCAATTCATTCGCATGACCTGATTCTTCTTGGATGCCAGACAAGGACCTGGGTGCGGGTGCAAGAGGCTGTCCCATTTACCCACCACTGAGTTGTTTAACACTTAAGGCATCCATGGAATGCAAAGCTAAAAGAGCATTCTGTAACACTTGCCCTCTGGGGCTCCCAGAGTCCTGAGTAACCTGTAGACGCTGCCTCAGGCCCTCACAGAGTTCTGCTCCTGCCAGTTGCCCAGAAGCACTCATCTCAGTTGCTATACCTGCTGACGTGCATGCTCCATCTCCCACAAGGGGCTGAGAGCTATGAGCTGAGTAAACAAGCCAACCCGTTTGCTGGTCCCCTTTGCTTCATAGTTTCATGAAGGGATGAAGGGAACTGTCTCATTTCACTTCTACTTTAACAAATTTTTATATAAAATAAGTCAAGTAAATCCAAAAGATTTGGAAGGTAAAAATAAAGATAAGAGTAGAAATAAATGAAATATATATGAAAATAAAACTAAAGCCTGGTGTTTTGAAGTAATAAATAAAATTGATTAAATATTAGGCATACTAATATAAAGAAAGAGAAAGCATACAACATAGAAATATCAAGAATTAAAGGAGTGTCTCACTACTGATCCCACAGATTAAGAGGATCATAGGAAAATACTAAAAACAACTTTATGTTCATAAATTTGATAATTTTGTTAAAATGGGCCTTGTAAGTTACTACTACCAAAACTGCCTCATGAAAATAGATACAATAAATGACCCTATTGTCTATTAAATAAACTTATTGTTTAAAATTTTTCAAAATACAAAATACTAGGCTAGAAGGATTTATTAATGAATACTGTCAACCATTTAAGAAAGAAATAATGCTAATTACTTTTCTTAAATTGCTTTCAGAAAATAGAAGAGGAGGGAATGCTTTTCAAGTCTTCTCTTGAGACAAACATTATTCTATTGCCAAAACCAGGAAACATTTTATGAGAAAAATATACACCAAAATATCTCATTTCAGTATACACAAATATAATTAAAATATAAGGTAAGGATTTGGGAGGTAAAGATGTGGGAAAGAGAAAGGAATGAGGCTTAAAAGCAGTCAGCAAACATAAAAAATAAAGTCAGGCTCTTTATTACATGGATAAAGAACACTTAAGAAAAACCAGTAACTAACATCATAATTAATAACAGTAACAAAAAAAACTCATGATGAACAAGATTTCATGAATTCAAGAACAAGGTGAGAATAGCTCTTCAAACAATTTTTATTCAATACTCTATTGGTAGTTCTTGCCAATGCCACAATAAGAAAAATAAAAGACATAAACTTTGAAAAGGAAACTTAAAATTAAAACCATTTTATTCACAAGTAACAAGATTATCTAGAAAAACTCAAGGAATTTATAAAAATTAAAACAACATAATAGAACTGAAAAAGGAATTTAGCAAGGTCAAAGCAAAACATAAAGTCAATACACACAAATCAGTCATATTTCTAAAGACTAACTACAAAAAATTGGAAAATGGCATGTAAAACACCACTTCCAAAAGCAAAAAAAAAGAGAGAAATATAAAAATACTTAGGAATTCATTTAGCAAAAGGCATATATGCCCTTTATTCTAAAACCTACACAAATTGCTAAAACATCGTAGACCTAAATCAGAAGAACTATTACAGTGTTCATTAGATAGAAGACTGAATATTGATAGTTTGTCAATAATTCGCAAATTGGTCTATGTATTCAACAAAGTTCCAATTAACTTTGTAACCAGGCTTTATTTTTGTATAAATGGATAAGTCAATAGTAATACAAAATACAAATTGTGTAGAAGAGTGAAAACTTTCTTAAGAAAGTAACAATAGAAGGACTCACATTATACAGATTTAAGGCATAATGTAATGTTTTATTTACTAAGACAGAATGTCATTGGTCAAAGAAAAACAGACAGAAGAGTGGGAGACAAAAATCTCAGACTCACAGATATTTTGTTGATTGAGGTTTTGTAAAATGACCAATACAAAGCAGTGGAGTATAGATACCCTTTTCAGCAAATGATTCTGGAACAACAGGAAAAGTACATGAAAAAAATTGAAATTTAATTCCTTTCTCATACTACATGAAAAACAAAATTCATTCAAAATGGAATATAGAAAAGCATAGAACCACAAACTGTGATGCTTCTAGAAGAAAATGTAGAAAATATCTTTGTAACATTAATGTAGACAAATATATATTTAGACTGGTATACAAAACTGTAACCACAAAGTAAAAGCAAATGATAAACAATACTTCATCAACATTTATAATCATCCTTATCCAAAGACACCATTAAGAAAATAAACAGGGACTCCACTTACTGAAAATATTCTTAATACATATACCTTGAAAATATGTTTGTCCAGAGTATATTTTAAAAACATACAAATCAATAATGAGATGACTAGTAGTGCAAAAATAATTGCCAAAATTCTTCAGCCAGTAATTCACAACAGAAGAAATATCACTGACCAATAAGACCATGAAAATATGTCAACATAATTAGATAAATGGAAACTCAAATAAAACACAGGTAGCATTCCTTACCCAGTAGAGTGGTGCTAAAATTAATTGATTTAAAATAAATAAATTAAAACAAGCAACAGCAAATGTTAAACAGAATATGAGACAGCTGAATTCTCTACATTAGTGGTGTGAGAAGAAAAGGCTATAAGGCTGGAAAAGGTTTCTATTTCTAGTATGTATTTAAGAGAATGAAAATAATTATCTCACAACAAGACTTGTACTAAACAATTTATAATTTTTCTAAAATAGATCCAACCTGGAAACAACACAAATATATGTTAACACGAGAGTGGACATGTATGTTTACAATGTGTAATGTGCAATATTGCTCAGCAATTAAAAGCAAAGAAAACATTGATGTACTTAACAATGTAAATTAATTTTATTAGCAAACAAGCACACCAAAAAAAGTTCATTTAAGATTAAAGATTGAAAATGCTCACAAGTAGAAACAAGTGTTTCCATGAGTTAATGAAAATGACATGGTCTAAATTTTTATTCAAATAATTGAAATTTTATCATAAAGATTTACCCTATAGGAAAGGCTAAGGGACATGCAAGTCTTTAGAAGTCATTATTTCCTGATAAATCTATTCACTAGATATGGATGATTACTGTTATGGTGATGAATACGATTATTAAATTAAGGCAAAAAAGAGTTAATGATTTTAGAGATTTTTTTTCAGTTCATGGTCATTGCATGTAAAATTTAATTTAGTGTAAAAGTAAAATACAGACATTTACATTTTCTGTCAAATTCTTTAATCACTCTTATTTAATCTTAGACAAGGAAGGATAGGCAAGAAACAACATGGAAAAACTGTGGTAGTAAAACCTAAGATACTCCTTTGCCATAAGAAAGAAAAACAAATTATTTGAAGCTTATGCTTCTTAGATCTTATCCATCTCTGCAGGTAAGTGAAATTGTCCAGGTAAGAATAACCTACTATTTAATTCTTGCAATTTTGGAATGTCATGTCTCTATTATCCTCTCTCCCAATCTTAAAATTTAGCTGCCTATCTTGTGGTGATGTCTGCATTTCAAAGACATTTTCCAAACAACATATTTAAGAATGGATGATTTGTTTAAGGTCAGGAGTGGTTTAAACTTCATAAAGTTTATAAATGTATAAAAGTGGGTTAAATATTATGCTTACACAACCAAATCCAAATTATAATGGCTATATTTTAAGGGAGGTTATTATGTCCTTGGTGGCCATACTTTAATAAATGAATCCCATATTCAATAGGTAAAATTCAAGCACTTAATTGGAGGTCATACTTGATTTTTCATTTCAGTCTAGAAACTAATAAGTTTTTAATATTTGCTCTTTCACCTGTACTTAGATACATTCCTCTGTTCTCTTATCTAATGAAGAGAAGAATATGATTATGTTCTTCAAACTTTCAGTGTAGATTTATATATGTACATATATATACTGTAAAGATTTATAAATATGGGAATTATGAGCTCTGCTAGATATCATTCAACATGTTTTATGAAAAATAACTTTCTCATAGTGAATATTTTGTAGTCTGAGGGATATTGAACTGAAATAATACTATTGTGGAGGAATTAAAAGAGATGAAGTATACATGCATATAATATACCCATCTATTTTTATTCTCATTGACTCTCTGAGTTGAAGAATAGATACTGTAAATAACAGGTTTGATAATCAAACAGACCTAGGCTCACACCCAGGCTTAAGTTCTTAACCAAAATTTCTAGAATCTTGGATAAGTTATACGATACCTGAATATCATCTAGTCTCAATTTTCCCAATAAGGAAATTACAGTACCACCCTTTTGTTATTGGTTATTTTTGGCAGGGGGAGAAACAAACTAAATAATACTATACACATGGCATTTGCTCCATAAATGTAAGTTTTCTTTCTTTCTGAAGACCAAAGTAACCAAAAGCTCAGTGTCTTAGGACAGGAGAAAATGGATGTCCTCTTTTACACACAGAAAGGAAACTTGCCCCCTCTTCGCCTTTGTGTTCTATTTAGTTCCTAGAGGGATTAGATGATGCCCAGGTATGGGCAAGGGAAGTCCTCTGTATTCAGTCTATATGTTTACATGTATATCTCTTTCAAAACACTCTCATAGACACACCTAGACATACTGTTTCATCAGCTATCTGGGCATTTCTCAATCGAGTCAAGTTGACACATAAAACTAACCATTATAGAATTGAAGGTGTTAAATATTCTTACCTGATTATGCTTGATGACCACACATCACCACAACACATTTCACAATGAGAATGAAAACAAATCATTTTGGTTCATCAACCAAACCTAAGCACTACTATATTTTGTTAATTTTAAAGGGTATCATAAACTAGAAAAATAGAACCTGAAAATGTCAAATTCACTATTCCTGTGAGCACAGGAGAACATTCTATAATAAGATCACAGACCCTAGTCAATATGTTACATTGCCTCAGATAAGGGCTATGTCTAAAAATGAAAAATAAAACAAAAAAACAAAAATTTTTCATCAGCCACACCACTCTTACTTTAAGAAATTATTTCAAGATCTAGAAATAAAGAAAGCACTTCCATATAATAAAAAAGACACTTGTTGGCCAGTTATTGTTCTGCAGATCTTGGAAAGATGAGAGTCTTACAATAAAAAGAATGGAGCTCCATTTTGCCATAGAGGAAAATATGAGAAATTCTATATTCTGTGGTTCTCATGTTATTATATAAAGTACAATTCAGATAAAACTGGATGAAGCAAACACACATCTACCAAAGTTGGACATATTAATCAAAATATCAGCCATTATAGCAAGTGCTTATCTTTCATGAGAAATAAGATAAAAATTAATTTTCTTTGTCTTCCTCTCCTATCCTACTACTTTAAAATATAGTCTCAGGATACAAAATCAATGTGCAGAAAACACAATCATTCCTATACACCAATAACAGACTAAAAGCCAAATCAAGAGTGAACTCCTATTCACAATTGCTACAAAGAGAATAAAATACCTAGGAATGCAACTAACAAAGAAGATAAAGGACCCCTTCAAGGAGAACTATGAACCACTGCTTAAGGAAATAAAAGAGGACACAAACAGATGGAAAAACATTCTATGCTCATGGTTAAGAAGAATCAGTATTGTGAAAATGGCCATACTACCCAAAGTAATTTATAGATTCAATGGTATCCCTATCAAGCTACCTATCACACTCTTCAAAGAACTAGAAAAAGACACCTAAACTTCATATGGAACCAAAAGAGAGCCTGCCTAGCCAAGACAATTCTAAGCAAAAAGAACAAAGCTTGAGGCATCATGCGACCTGACTTTAAACTATATTACAAGGCTACAGTAATCAAAACAGCATGGTACTGGTACCAAAACAGAGATATAGACCAATGGAATAGAACAGAGGCCTTGGAGGCAATGCCACACATCTACAACCATCTGATCTTTGACAAACCTGACAAAAACAAGCAATGGGGAAAGGATTCTCTGTTAATAAATGGTGTTGGAATAACTGGCTAGCCATGTGAAGAAAACAGAAAATGGATACCTTCCTGATACCTCACACCAAAATTAACTCCAGATGGATTAAAGACTTAAACATAAGACCTAACACCATAAAATCCTGAGAAGAAAACCTAGGCAAAACCGTTCAGGACATAGGCATAGGCAAGGACTTCATGACTAAAACACCAAAAGCATTGGCAACTAAAGCCAAAATAGACAAATGGAATCTAATTAAACTCCAGAGCTTCTGTACAGCAAAAGAAATCATCGTTAGAGTGAACCAGCAACCAACAGAATGGGAAAAAATTTGTGCAATCTACTCATCTGACAAAGGGCTAATATCCAGAATCTACAAAGAACTAAAACAGATTTACAAGAAAAAAACAAACAAGCTCATTCAAAAATGGGCAAAGGATGTGAACAGACACTTTCCAAAAGAAGACATATATGTGGCCAACAAACATATGAAAAAATGCTCATCATCACTGATCATTAGAGAAATGCAAATCAAAACCACATTGAGATACCACCTCATGCCAGTTAGAATGGCTATCATTAAAAAATCTGGAGACAACAAATGCTGGAGAGGATGTGGAGAAATAGGAACACTTTTACTCTGTTGGTGGGAGTGTAAATTAGTTCAACCATTGTGGAAGACAGTGTGGTGATTCCTCAAGGACCTAGAAATAGAAATTCCATTTGACCCAGCAATCCCACTACTGGGTATATATCCAAAGGATTATAAATCATTCTATTATAAAGACACATAAACACGTATGTTCATTGCAGCCCTGTGTACAATAGCGAAAACCTGGAACCAACCCAAATGCCCATTGATGATAGACCAGACAAGGGAAATGTGGCACACATACACCATGGAATACTATGCAGCCATAAAAAACAATGAGTTCGTGTCCTTTGTAGGGACATGGATGAATCTAGAAACCATCATTTTCAGCAAACTGACACAAGAACAGAAAAACAAACACTGCATGTTCTCACTCATAGGTGGGTGTTGAACAATGAGAACACATGGACACAGGGAGGGGAGCACTACACACTGGGGTCTGTTGGTGGGGGACTGGGGAGGGACAGCGAGGGGTAAGGAGGTTGTGGAGGGATAACATGGGGAGAAATGCCAGATAAAGGTGACAGGGGGATGGAGGCAGCAAACCACATTGCCATCTATGTACCTATGCATATATATATACACACATATATATTACATATATATACATATATATTACACATATATATTATATATACACATATATAAATATAAATTTTTATATTTATATATAATATAATATAATACACATATATATTACACATATATATTATATATACACATATATATAAATATAAATTTTTCTTTATATTTTTGCCCTTCTAAAATTTCTACATCAGGGTCTGGGGTCTATAGTTGCTGAGAGCTACTTCATGTCATAATCTCAGGATCTACACCTAAATATTTCTTTTGGAGCATAAGCAGCCCCGAAATCTGTCAGTAGGCCCCGCTGCAGAGGTTCAGGGAAGCCTGACGGAGGCCTGCTCTGTCATCACCTCACACTTCCCTATGAAGGTATGGAAGCAAACCCTCCTAATCTTTCCTGCCTGGTTCTACAGCAGGTTTTTGTCTGCAGGCAGTACTTCATCCTCCCTTACTATTGCCAGTACTCCATCAACAAGAGTTAACATGAATTATCATATCTACCATATATTAAAAATTTGTGGTAATTATGTTCTAAATATATATATATATATATATTTGTTTTGTTCTCATTTTCTTTCCTCTTTGGACAACAATTAAAAGCAAGTTAGAACAATGATTCTGTCCACGAGGTCTCCCTGTTTATTATTCTCAAATGTTTCTCTCTGTACTTCACATAAGATAATTCTACTGATATGCATTTTAATACAATTTTTTCTATTTCCAATGTGCTGTTAAGTTCATCCAGTGTTTTATTTGTTGTTGACTGTTTTTCTTTTTCTTTTTTAATTTCAGAAGTTTTCTTTGTCATTTCTAGAATTTTTCTTTGTTCTTTATTATACAGTTTTCATTTTTCTGATGAGGTTCTCTGTTTTTTCCTCAGTGTTAACCATCTTTCCTCTTAAGTCCTTGAAGAAGTTATTAATGGCAGCTTCTTTAATGTCCTGGTAAACTGACTCCAACATCTGATTCATCTCAATGTCTGTTTTCATTGCTACCTTTTCTTGATTTTTCTGGACATTGCAGAAAGACTGGATTGTGGTGTTTACATGGAATGGGTATCGGACTGTGTTCTCACAAGTGGTTGAATTTCTGGCATATAATTTTGGTTTCTATTTTTTGTTAGAGTGAGTCTGTTTCTTTTCTCTCTAGTATTAGGACATGCTTTTTTGGGTTTGTTTTGTTTTGTTTTTTGGGACAGTCTCATTCAGTCACCCAGGCTGGAGTGCAGTGATGTGATATCGGCTCACTGCAACCTCTGCCTCCCACGCTCAAGCCATTCTCCTGCCTCAGTCTCCCAAGTGCTGGGATTACAGACACCTGCCACCATGCCCAGCTAATTTTTGTATTTTTAGTAGAAACAGGTTTCACCACGATGGCCAGGCAGGTCTTGAACTCCTGATCCTGAGGTGATCCTTCTGTCTCAACCTCCCGAAATGCTGGTATTACAGGCATGAGCCACCGTGCCTGGCCAGGACATATTTTTAACTATAGAGCAGGACTTTTAAATCGTCATATTTCTGACTTCTCATATTAATGCCTGAGGCTCCCAAAATGGTCTGTTTATGTGGCTGGCTTGACAATACAATATCTCTTAGCATTCCTTGTCTTATGACATTTCTATTTATCTCCTAACCCTTCAGGTGGCACTTTGTCTTAGGGAGCGTCAAGCAATGCATGCACACCTCAACTCTCAGCTCAAATTACCTATGCTTGACTGATTCCAAAGTCTGTGCTCTTCTCTTGGCACTCCTTGAGTATCATAGACTTCCACAAGTTCCTCTGCAGCACTTTATTGTTTCTCATATTCTTTGCAAATATCCGTCTCTTCAGCTGCCCTGAACTTCAGTCTTCCCAGAACTCTTGCCTTGGGCTCCCCTTCCCTATGCCACAGCAGGTGGTATCTGCCATCGGACAGCCTGGGCAAACATGGGCACCAGCTTATGTGTTTCCATTCTTTCAAGTATCTCAGAGCTGTGTTACCTGCAATCTGATGTATGAATCCAACTGCCTCATATACATTGCTCAATTTTATGGTTTTTATGGTGGATGTGCAAATACTAGTTACTTCGTCATGGTTGCATGCCAATATTCCCCATTTCCTCTACATTTATAGGTACTTTCTTAATTTCTTCCAGTAATAACCAGAAATGCTCTCCCTTTCTTGTTTTTCCACCCATAATTAAAAAGGTTTTCTCTAAAGAATAAAATACTCATAGTAATACTTTTAGAAAAAAGTCAAAGTGAATAATTTGAATTACTTTAACAATTATTATTACACATTTAATGACTCAGTTCCGACAAAATACTAGGCATTATGTCTATCACTTTATGTGAATTTCTCACTAATCCTCACCAGAATTTTATAAATACTCTTTCCATTTCAAGTGTGAGAGCAATGAAACACAAATAACTCACTAAGTTCTCAAAGACAGCTAGCACCTTTGAATCTAGGAGAGAAATTTGGGAAGTCTGTTTCCAGAGCCCATCCTTTTGAGTATTATATCATTCAAGGTATAATAAATAAGAAGTTAAACTGAGAACGGATGCATTCGAGATCACTATTGAATACTTAGTTTTTATGGAGAAAGTTTTAAAGTCACAAAATGGAAGCAAAATATCAATTACTATTTATAAGAACAAAAGGAAAACAAAATATACATTTAAAAATATGTCATAGTAAAAAAGGTAGCAAGAAAAAAATAGGCTTAGTAATTCATGCGTAGAAGAGTAAAAATAATGACTATCAATAATTCATATTTTGAACCCATTTATTCTGTCTTTAAAGAAAGGAACAGAAAACAAATCTTAAAAATTAGATGCAAGTAGGCAACTGGTATAAGAATTTCAGCTTGCATACGATTTGTAAACCAGCATGAATTTGCAATACAGTTAATGAAGTTATTAAGAGAAGTAACTATCACCACCAGGAATTAAACTAGTTTTAGAGAAGTTACTGGTTTCTGGCAGGACTTTAGGGAGAAGATGAGTCAAACGTCATAGAGGGAGGATGACTGGCTCTGTGCCCAGCCTGCAGAATGGTAAGCACGTTGACCTTGGACAGATCATTTATTCTCTTGGGCCTCTGCTTTCATCAATTAAATGAACAGAATATCTTAAATATATTTTATCCAAATAAATCAATCTATTAAGTGAATGCCACTTAATAGAATTCCATTGTGTTATATATTTCATTACAAGTAAATCACTGATAATAACCATCTTTGGGATTTAAGGCAATCTCACGGCTAATTTAGAAATCATTAATAACTGGCCATTACATCGCTGGCACTCATTCAAAGGTGCTTTCAATAATTTTTGATTCAAGTTTTGTCTGTGAAAGCTTTTGTAAATAGTTAGCAAAGTAACCACGGAAAACTTATTTAGAATAGGAAATATGGACAATCCTGAACATCTGGACACCATAATTCTCTACTGAAGTGGATTCTCTCCGATCAAGAAGTGAGAAAAAGTTAGAGGCTCTAGAGTCAATCTACTGACTAGAAGTCATTTTCCTGTCTCTTAGAATCTGTGTGACCTTCAGCAAATTCTTTAATTTGTTGAGCTTTAATATCTGCATCTTAGAAACAGATTATTAATGACAATATCTACAATAGCAAGTGGAGGATTGCTAATATTGCATATAAAGAATTGAGCGAATATATTAAGTGCCTGCTAATTGGCAGTTATTATTTATCCTCTTTATTTGATTCATCTTAAAACAAAGCTGCTATTTTATCAAGTAATACTTTTATTTTAAATTCTTATATATCCTTTAGTTTACAATAGAAATAAGAAGCTAAGATATGAAAGACAGAAATGAGTTTAAAACATTTCTGACAAGAAAAATTACAAAGTGGCAGTGTATGAGTAAATGTCAGCTTATCTAAACGTGAATTTACAAGAATGTAAAGGTCAATAGCACACACTCAATGTAGATTATATAATTTTCTTGAAAATAAAAGTAAATTAACTTAGATTAAAACAAAGATCCAATAATTTGTCACATAATGACCATTAGAATGAAGCTGTTTTTATTACTTTTTAATTACTCTCAACTTCAGATTTAAAATGAAGGCAATATTCTACCTGTTTTTGACATTTATTCGTTTGTTTCTTCATTTAAGAAAACTCTTACAGTTCACTCTAACAATTTTGCTAGATGTTGGAAAGATATAAAAATGAGTAAAATAGATCTCTGCTTTAAAGGAGCTTATAATGGCAATGTGCAGTCATAATAGAGATAAAAACATCCTGAGGTTGGAGATGATTTTGTCCGAGAAGATGAGAAATGACATCCCAGAAGAAATCACTTTTTAACTGGGCTTTGAAGTAGCCAAGTACTTTGATAGAGAGCAAAAGTGAGAGGAGCAAAGTCATAGATAGGTGAGAAGTGAGGCGTGGTTTGGAAACCCATCATGTGTATGACTGGAGAGTAAAATGCCTAGAAATGTCAGTTGTGACAACCTGGACATTGTCAATGGGTGCTAGATTATGGAAGCAGTTGCATATAACATTAACAAGTTTATGCTAAATTCAGAGAGCAATTTGGACCACTGGCATTTTTTAAGTGGCTGAGAAATGTTGATAGAATTAAGTTTCGGAAGGGCAGAGATTTAAAGCAGGCCAGTAAGGATGATGACGAGAGGAAAGGAGACACTACGTAGATGGATACAGTGAGAAAGAAAAGTTGGAGGGTCAGCAGGTATGGATTCTTTCTGTTGGGCCTGGAAAACCTGTCCAGACTCCCAGCCACAATCTGAACAGAACCCAGCTTGACTCCGAGACTCTGATGTTTTTCTCACTTACTGATGATCACAGAGGAGTCACTTCTTCAGGCTAATAATTATAATGCCCAGATACTCAGAATTCTTCGTATTTTCTGTCCTAGATGAGTTTTCCCCAGTCACTTGGCTAAATATTCATAAGAACCCTCAAAGACAAAACGAAGCATCTTGGCTGGCTGTCTCTGCTCCGCTCTTTTGGCTCAGTAACCCTGGCTCCCTTGGGACTGCTCTCTGGTCTCACTCAGCTGCTGCTGTTTTCTTGAGACTTCTGAATCTTCTTTGTCCTTGGACTTGATTTAGGGAAATCTTTTCCACCTCCCAAATCCCAGATTTCTCATTAGTCATAGAAATCCTAATAATTTGGATGTAAAACTGGAAACCCGATCAAAATCTGAACAAGTGATGCCAAAAGAGGTTGTTTTTATTTTCAGAAGCCTCTTTTCATAGTCTTATCTCAAAACACTCTCCTTCCAGCTATCCACATGAACGGCTTCCTCTAAACCAAGATTTTTGTCCAAATATTGCCTTATTGCAAAAGCTATGCTGACTCTCTTTAAAGTTTCAACAGACTACCCCTCATCCAGCTAACCATCCGCTATAGAATGTTTTACTTTTTCAAACATCTTTTTCTGAGTATTTTCCTGCCTTCTAACATAGAATTAATTTATTATATTTAACTTTTGTCTGTTTCCCCTCAGTCTCCTCAGAAAGCAAGCTCCATAGACAGTGAAATTTTTGGTTATTTCATGTTCCTGACATATAAAAGGTATCCAATAAATCCTGTTGAATTAAGCTAACGATAATTATAAGGTATTCAGTGAATAAAAAATACTTTAAATTTTTAATGAATATATGATGTGGCTTGTTTGGGAAATTTAGGGAAGTTGAATGAGAATAGAATATTGGTTTTGGCTGTGTTGGGGAGAGCATTGATTTAGGCTGAATATGAAAATACACTGGCATTCTTCATGCCTTCAGTGAACAAGGCTAAAATAAGCTAACCCTCATTGACAAGAAAAGGGCTCAGAATCAGCTCTCCTCACTAGAAGAGTCTTTGCAGAGCTACCACTCAGCAAGCATTTGTAACTGGCTGGGTTGAATGGGGGACTTTCACATGATGTAAATAGTAGATTCCTGTTTAATACCTGTAGAAAGCAGATACAGCCCCCTAAAGATGTCCACAGAACCTATGAATATGTTACGTTACAAGGCAAAGGGAAATTAGGGTTAAGATGCAATTAAAATTGCTAATTAGCTGATCTTAACCAAGGAAGATTTCTCTGGATAATCTAGACGTAATTACAAGAGTCCTTAAAAATGGAAATAGGAGGCAGAAGAGGTAGTCAGAGAGATATGATTTGAGATTCATTCAACCTGCTGTTATAGGCTTAGAAAACTGAGTTAGAAAGCCACGAGCCACGGAATGCTGGCAACCCCTAGAAGCTGAAAATGCCAAGTAACATATTCTCTTCCTTGTAGCCTCTAGAGGGGAACACCAAGGGAGACTTGTCAAACTTCTGACCTGCAGAACCATAAGATAATAAATTTGTCTTGTTTTAAACTACCAGGTTTATAGTTTGTTATGAAAGCAAAGAAAAACTAATACAGCACTTTTCATGAGTGAATAATGATAGCTAAACTAATTATCACCCTTTACATGATTTGTTCCATGGCTATTACTTATTAAAAAGCTCTCATGTCATTCCACATGCGTGCGGTTCTGATTTCAATCACTGCACTGAAAGTTTTGAAAATCTTTCTGTTTTCGGTAACAATATTTCTAGTATGTTTGCTGCTAAATAAAGCACTATAGACTGAAAATAAATTACAGGGCACATTTTCTATCTCAGATTCTTGCTGTTATCTTAATCGTATTTCTCTTCAGCTATTTTTACTACTAGAAACATCTGTGAGGAGAAGATCCAGATGTGAAATAGCTTGGAAAACAGTTTTCTGAGAGGTGCTCTACAAATTGACTATATCAATTATTTTTACTTGGGAAATAGTGAAGGTAGGCTTTAAAAACTGCACAGTCTGCATTGTAAAAATATTCTTCAAAGTGTATTTGTTTAGAGATAGTTTCTATTTTTGCTCATTAGATGAAAAGCATTGCTATATTATAGAAAGAACATTGGGTTAAAAATCAAATGATTTTCTACTACCAGTTCTGTGAATTTTTAGGTTGTATGTTAACTTGTTCTTATATTTATAAAGCTACAGAACTTTAATAAATTAATGCATATGACTATATGACGAGATATTTAAATATGAGAAAAACTACCATAAATAGTGGAAAAACATTAATTCAATAGTCAAGGGACAAGTTTCATTTGTAGGAGAAGGAGCATACATTTTAGAATTGGTTTGAATCATTTCACTATTACCTACCTAGGTGTCATCCTTTATTTACTGACTTTGTTCATATCTTTCTTCATTTTTCATCAGGATAACAGTTCAAAATTTAGGCACTCTTTTAGAGATTTATCACAATAATGCTATTAATTTCCTAGTGCAATTTCTTCTTTTAACAAATGAGTAGTGCTGGACATAACAAATATGTCCAAGCAAATTTCTGCCATCTGCAAGACTTAACTCTCCATCTTTTGTGAGAAGTGACTCCCCTTTCTCCTGTGAGAATTAAATAAGACAACATCTGAACTTGTCTAATACAAATTGTGTACTTGATAATAGTTTACCAAAAATTACAATTAGATATCATAGGTCCATGTAGTTCTGTCTAGGGCTGGGAAGAGTAGGAAGGAACATGGTAACACATGATTCTATTCCCTCAACCTCATGCCTCTATTTTGCTCAGTGCATTTTCATCTATTTCAAAAGAAGTCTAAGTAGAAAGTTGACCTTGTGGATGAATTAGATGGGCACATGACATTCAGGGAAGGTCAAAATTGGCATGCAAATTGTGAAAGCCACTAAGGGTTTGAGTCAGCTACCATGGTAGAGTTATGGCAGCATGGGAAAATAAAGCTCTAACACAGGTTGTAAGGTAATTACAGCTAAGTTTGAAATTGAATAAAGAGACCAGTATAAGAAGAGCTAAGGGACAAAAAAGAATCTGAAGTGGCCTTTCTGTCTCAGTTTTAAGAGATGGTAAGGATTAAAAAGTAACTGCTGTTACTTTCTCTCTATGTAGGCCAAGGATACTTACCCTTTATGGTATCGTAAAGCTTTTTGGGAATTTAGTCAAACATGTTGACCTTCCCTTAACAAATTTAAATGAACACTTGCACAGAAATGCAGAGGTTTAATGGTGACTTGAAGCCCATGTATGGGCTCCAGGTTAAGATCTCCTGTTATGAGTGTGCATTCTTAATCAGAAAAGTACTTGGCAAACAGGGAATTGAGGTCCAATAAATGTTCAGTGACATTCAGCTAAAAAAGTTTAATGTGTCCTTTCACAGAAGTAACAGTTCTTTTGCCAGGTTTAGAAAAAAAAAAAAAGTCCTTAAGCTGAGAACTCTCCTTTTAAGATCACTGCTGATTTGATCTTTGAGATTATTTTTCCTTTTATATTTTTATGGTTTACCAAGTTCCCAGGTGTAGATCAGTTAGAAGTTTAACACATTTCCTGACAAATAAAAGAGGTAGGTCTTCCTTTTAGAAACAATTGAATATCACTGATTTGATTTCAAATATATTGATATCATAATTTAGTTCTGAAAGATCGCTTTTTCTCATTTCTGCTGGTGTTGCAGGGTATGCATTCAAAGTTATCTAGCCCCACACTGATCCCTATGGTGCCTCTTCTTAGGTACTTTTCTTAAGCAAAATTTCTCACATTCTTAGACCTGTGTGGTTAGGGCTGAGATAGACGTTCAATCCACTGGATCATGCAGTCCGCTCTACCTTTGCATCAGTGGCCGTGTTGATTCATTTCACACTGTCATGACCGTTTCAATTTTTTTTTTTTTTTTGAGATAGAGTCTCACACTATCACCCCAGCTGGAGTACAGTGGCACGATATCGGCTCACTGCAACCTCCGCTTCCCAGGTTCAAGCAATTCTCCTGCCTCAGCCTCCCAAGCAGCTGGGATTACAGGCACCTGCCACCACACCTGGCTTGTTTTTTTTTTTTTTTTTTTTTTTTTTTTTATTTTTAGTAGAGATGGGATTTCACTATGTTGGCCAGGCTTGCTTGAATGCCTGACCTCGTGATCCACCGCCTGGACCTCCAAAAGTGCTGGATTACAGGCGTGAGCCACCATGCCTGGACCATGACTGTTTCCGTTCTAATCGAAGCCATTGACAGATTAATGTAGAAGTCTACAACTCTTCTCCCTATCTTAATTTCACAATTCATTCTTAACACTCACTGCTCAAAATCTTCTAATGGCTTTTTATCATTTCTACAATATGTCCCAAACCCCTATCTTGCGCTATAAGGCCCCTGTGGTATAGTCTTTGCCCTGGTCATTCATACCACCTCAAATAACAGTTTGTTTCATTCCATCTAGAACCACAAAGCCTCACTGCTTGATGAAAATTCCAAGCTGGTTCTTGCACAGGGTTCTGGCCCTTGCTGTTTATCTGCCTGAAGTGCTTTTCTTCTAAATTTTTCACAGCTGGCTACTTCTCAATATTCAGATGCCTCTGTCCGTCACATTGTCTGCAATAGAGACCTCATACACCATTCCCACACCATTCTTTCATTTTCTATCCTCTTACCCCATTAGTATCTATTACTTGTTTTTACTTTATACATATATGTATTTATTTTCTTTAGTTAATTACCAAATTTTAATTATGCCTATAATAATGTGAACCCCTTGAGGGTAGAATTTTGTCTTCTTGACTGCTCTGTTCCCAGTATCAAGAACAGTAACTGATACATGTTAGACACTTAGCCAAAAGTAGTTGGGTAGATAAATAAATGGCTCAATCCATAAATGAGAAAAATCATTTCATTCTCAAAATAATTAATTCATGTATTTTTAAACTAAACTTCCCTGGCATGAACTATGTGTAAAGCAGAATGACAGGCAGTAAGCCATATACTAAAAGCAAGAGGAACCTTAAATTGACTCATAGTTCATAGTCAAGATGCCTAGGTGTAATATGACATAGAATGTTCTAAGTACCCTAAGACAGATGCAGATAATTTGCTTTTGGAGTTCAGAAACAAAAGGTAGCTGTTTATAACAAGATAAATTGAGTAACCTGGTTCATTTCTCCAGTAGTGAATAGCAGCCCTTCTGCTACCTTAGGTTCTAGGGAGCTTAATGTGGCACGAAATTCATGGATAAATTGGATGGGAAAGAAGCCGGAGGTAAGAAGTGTAGCTCTGAAGACATCAGCAGACAGTGAAGAGGGAAAGAAAGTGTTGTGTGACTTGGAGATTAAGCAAATGCCAGAAGGAAAACCTGATACACAGCTGGTCACATTGCATTAAGGGAATTGGTTTCTCTACATAGAAATTAATTTGATATCAATGTTATTGACTTCTGGCACTTTAAATATCTTTTTATCCAGTTTAAGATACTCATCATTAAGACTGTAAGGACTTCTTTCTTATAAGAAGTTATTTAGACTAATGGAGTGTGAGAAGCTAACAGGACTCCATAGTCAACCAGACAATGGATGACATAGTAAAGATTCATGATGGAATCTATTACAGTGTCCTTTAGGAAGACAAAAGAGTTACAAAGTCTTCCCCCAAAATTGAGTCTTCTTTCAGAGTACTCTAATTCAGAGAATAGCAGCACAAATATTTTATTGTATAAGCAAGATTTCTGGAAAAAACATCCAACACATTTCACTTTCCCTCACATACAACGTGATCCAGTTTAAGTCTGGGATAATGAAAGATAAAGCCAATGAGTGTATGACCTACTAATAATAAAAACTGACCATTAATTTACAACTAAGAATAGTTGATATGGATATAATATCAACCAGGATTACAAGCACATGGACTTGCCCAAGATAATTAAACTTCAACTATAAACTACTAATTTGAGAATTCACTGAGGGATGTAATGGTGGAAGAGATACACCTATACTTATTTTGGAAAACTGTTTATTATTACATCAACGGCTTGAAGCACCTCCATTTATGCATCATCATCTTTTGGAGTAAAAAGACCTCGATCTGACTTACTTCCTTCTTTCCTTTCGATTCTTTTATTTTTAAATTTATATCATGAGATGCATACAATTGACAATATATAATATGTGTGTATAGTTTAAAGACTAAAGATAAAATGATAACATAAGAAACTACTATCCAACCTAAGAAAGACACTCCTGGATCATAATTCTCCCCCTCACACAAAGAAAACCATTATACTGAATATTTTTATCATAATTTTCTTGATCCTCTTTATAGGAAAGTTTTACCCATGTCTGGCCATTGTGTAAATGAAATCCTATTATAAGGTTTTTTTGTGTGTAGTTTTTTCATCCTGTAAAAGCTTAATTTTTATATCATCTGTCAAAAGTCCTTTTATATATTTTATACTATGCACACAAATAATATATCTATGATATGTATTTGCAGTTTAATTAATAATCTTAATGAAATAAATGCATATATACCCAGGAATTGGTTTAACAACAAAAAATTACCAATAATTTTAATTAGTAATTTTCAGTCTGCTTGTTTCTGATTATGGTAAACTCTATGCCACTCAGAGAAAAAACATTTTGTTTCTTAATATTTTTTGTTTTTCTTAGCATATGACCACAAGTATATGCATTCCTTTACAATATTTTTAGCCTTATATATTTTAACATTCATGTAAGTGAAATCACTATAAATGTTCAAAACTACTGGACTTTTCTCTTCAAAATTTTTTATTTTCTATCCATGTTGTTTCATGAAACTATAGCTAGCTCCCGTACATTGCTGTAGACTGTTTTACAGTTTGACTGCACTATGATTTATTTATCTGGTTTTGGGTTCTCTAACCATTGTTATTGTTTCTGTTGTGGATGATGCTGCTTTGAACTTTCTGACACACATCTCCTGATTTGGTTCTATATATTCTTACATATTTACTGTAAAGTTACAAATTGGAAGTAATCAAATGTTTCATGTAATTTTGGCTTATTATTTTAACATCATTGATTCAAGTATACCCTATCATTTTAACAGTGTTCTTGTTTTATGTTGCCAAACTTGGTATAGACTGGCATCTTAAGTGTATTTTTTCTAAATTTCCCAGTTTGGTGAGGGTAAAGTTATGTTTCATTTTGTTTTCCAATCTCATTCTACTTATTGCATATGAGGTTAAAAAAATGTTCACTGGACTGGTGGCAGTGGCTCACGCCTGTAATCCCAGCCCTTTGGGAGACCGAGGTGGGCAGATCACCTGAAGTCAGGAGTTCAAGACCAGCCTGGCCAACATAGTGAAACCCCATCTCTACTGAAAATACAAACATAAGCTGGGTGTGGTACCAGCCACCTATAATCCCAGCTACTTAGGAGGCTGAGGCAGGAGAATCACTTGAACTCCTGAGGCGAGGTTGCAGTGAGCCAAGATCAGGCCATTGCACACCAGCCTGGGCAACAAGAGTGAGACCTTGTGTCAAAAAAATAAATGTTCACTGGATATTTCTGTTTTCTTGTCTATGAAATCCC
>PVKP010034187.1:0-24422 GCA_004027715.1 Plecturocebus donacophilus | reverse complement strand
CATATTAGGTCCTCTCCCAGGCAGGTCTTTCCCCTCTCTCGGGTCAGTTCTGTGTTGTGCTGGCCGGGTGGTCGCATCGCACCCGTACACTTCTGCTTTTTCGGGTTCGGCCCCGGCTTTCGTGCCCTGGAGCTCCGCAGCCCGGAGATGCACACCCCGACACCCTCCTTCCCTAATTCCGCACCCTAGGTGGGACCCCCAGGAGAGGGCCCTTAGGGCTGGCCCCAGTCTTTCTGCAATGGCAGCGAGGGGTCTCCCCGCCGCAGCCCAAGCGGGTGTAACGCCGGGGGCAGGAGAAGACCGCTGGTATCCACGCTCCGCAGGGACTCGAGCCTTCAGAGCTGTCGCGGGGGGACGCGCGACCGAGTTCCCTTCCTCCTCGGTCCAGACGCGGGGCGGAAGGATCCAGCAGCCGGAGGCGCCAGGAGCTGCTCGCCGCCTCCCGCGCCAACACGAGGATGCATGTTCCCTGCGGTTTCCAAAAGGGCTGGACGGAGGAGAGAAGCGAATAAGAAAAAAAAAAAAAAAAAAAAAAATCTTAAAGGCTGCAATCTCCGCAGCGACTGTTAGTGCCCGGTCTTTGCCTGCACGATCGCTCCCCAGCCTCATGAATTAGGCCAAAACTTCTCGCCTCCTCTGACTATCCAGGTCACCCAGTTGGGGGGTGGGGGCAGGTTGGTGCTTTGGAAAAGCTGATTCTCCCCACTCAGATGCTGTGGGCTTAGGAGTGATGAGGGGCTGGCTACATCTGTCCCTCTCCGGAGCAGACCACCTCTGAATGCATCCACCGACATAGCTTTGCTAGCCAAATTGCGGGAGACTACAGGGGCTGTGTGAGGGGGCTTCACACCACTCTTGGGAATAGCTCAGGAATAGCTCAGGCAGGTTTCCAACCCACCACTGCCTCTCCCTACTAGGCTATCCTGAGAGAGTGCACGTGGAATCAAGGTCCAAAGGGCCATTCATGAATGTCCCCATCGGCTTCTCAGTCCCCAACTCCTGTTCACCCTTGGAGTCAGCTCCTCAGCCGTGTCTTCCTGGGTATCTTCCCACTCCCCTTCAGAGACTCCTGCATTCACCTATCACCTGCAAGGGCAAGTGGTGGGCTTTAGCTAGGGATCTCCGGTGCCTGGAGCAGAGTGTAGACTCAATAAATGCTTGACGGGATAAATAAATTACCGGGATGGAGGAGAAGCCAAAGGCTCCTGAAGAGCCCAGGGCTGCTGCTTGGGTTCTGCCATCAAGGCTGTAGAGATTCGATTCCTGGAGGGTGGGGTGGGGAGGAAAGCCCCTGACAGGAAACATCTGCCTCAACTGCCACCCTGAGTAGAAGGCAAAGAATGGAGGGGCGGCCCTGAGTCAGTGGCCTGCTCTCAAGGTCTGGCTGCTTGATGTTTCCTGTGGAGATGCAGTGCTGGGAAGGATGGTGATCAAGAAACTGGGGCTGTAGGGCACTGGTATCTCCCGAAGCCAGATTCTGCTCACATCAATCGTCCAGAACCTAGAACTCTCCACAACCTCTGGATCCACCAAGAAACAAACCCCACAATAAACGTGAAAGCAATGGCCTAGAGATATCTCTAGTCCCTGTGCCCTGCAGGGTCTCCCGAGGAGAAAAATGAGGTGGAGGTGGGGGTGGGGCAGAGATTTCCTGGGAATTCAGCCGGATATCCGAGCAGAGAAAAAATAACAAACAAACAAACAAACAAAAAACCCATGTGCACGGAGTGAAAGAACTCAGACCCAGAGAGGCCACGAGGAAGGACGGTCACAGAATAGTGCTAGTGACAGATTGATGATGGAGACAGCACAGAGGTTGGGCAGGGGGCAGGGAACTGAGACAGAGGTGGAATAGGGTCGGTGACAATCTTACACTCAGGACAAGGTCCAAGACTTCAGGGGTGTGTGGGTTACTACTTCAAGGTCCAGGCTCAAGGATACCACAGGGATGGAGCTGTTGAAGCAAAGCAGGACAAGCCGGGCTTGGTTACCCGCAGGCCTCCAGACCTTAGGGAGCCTGGGGGAAATCTTGCAGACTCAGGTTCTAACTGGCCTTCTCTTCTGGTTAAGGGTGTCTCTGCCACTCACACTTTCCAAATGTGAGAGGTTGTATAGCTTTGTGGTTTAAATCTCTGCTCAGCCACTCATTTGTAGTGTGACCACACAATCATGTTGCCTTCTGCCTCGGTTTCTTCATCTCTAAAATAAGAATAATAAGTCCTCCTGCAGTGGCTTCACAGGAAGATTGAGTTAACACAGTATGTTTAAAGCTTACACTAGGGCCTGTGCAGTAGAGTAAGTTGTGTGAATTAGCTGGTCCCAACACTAGGAAGGAGTCTGAGGACCTGGTCTTGCTCCCTCCCTCTTCTAAGATCATTCACCCTTGCCTGCTTTCCTCTGAGTCCCAGAGGCAGAGACCAGTCCACCAAATGCCTGTCCCCAGAGATTCGCTTGGTCCCAGCTTGAGGTCGAGGGAGAAGAGACAGAAGAGGCAGATATTCTGCTCCCACCTGTGCCTACACAGAGTCAGGCAGTGGTTTAGGACAGGGTGGGAGGTGCTGTGCAGCCAGTGCTGCTTTGGAAGAAGCTGAAAAGAAGGAAAATACCTTATTTTGCATTCACTGTGTCTGGGGCACTGTGCTAGGCATGGGGAAACCAATAGGGGAAGATAAGAAAAATAAATTCTCTTTATTTAATCCTCAGAATGCTCTTAAGAGTTTCCTGTCTGCCTTGTGCATTATGATTCTACTTTTATAACTGGGAAAACAGAAACGAGAGTGGTTAAGCAAGTTTCCCAAGGTCACACAGCTAAAACATTTGGAATCCAGATGAGATGAGTTTGTCCCTTGGCTCAAGGTCCCCAGTCAGTCCTGTCTTCCACCCCATTCCTCCCAGGGCCCCAGCAGGAGCCCTGGAAACCCTCAAGCAGAGCTCCTATGCTAGGTGACTTCAGGGATGAGAAGGATCAGGAGCCCAGTTGAGCCATGTAGCTGCATTTTGCCTCTCTTCAACACATTCCACTTCTCACCCTCCAAAATGAAAGCAGTGAGAAGTTGGGCTCTTCCAGAATGGGGCTCAAATAATGGATCTATTAATCTTTCTGCATGTTTTCTCATCTGTAAAATGGGCATAATAGTAGCTGTTTCATTTGGTTGTTGTAAGGCTCACACAAAACAATAAAACCTTTTAAAAATTTTGCTTGGCACGTTCAATAAATGGTGGCCATTGTAGTTATTGTTCCTTTGATCCCTGGCCCATGGCAAGTGGGAGGGAGACCTCTGGGTGGGAGGTAGGGATGGGGCAAGCTCAAGTGTGTGAGCCCCTCACCCCTGTTTCCTGTCTGAGCCTCCGTTGCCACTTTTTAAATTCACAGGAAGGACTGGGGCTAGGCTGGGCGCAAGACAAGTGACAGATGTATGAACCCGACCTGCTACACATCGGCAACTGTTCACCAAGCGGTCCTCGCATCAAGTGGAATGATGATCTTAAAGCATTGTGGCCCGAAGTGCTGGAGGCTGGGCGAGCCCGGCAGGAAACCTCGCTGCCCAATCCACAAGGAAGCCTGGGAGATCCGAAAAAGTGGACCGGTAAAATCCTGACCTTGGGAGCCGGCAGTTCGTTCGGACTTGTAGGGAACAGGGAGGGTGCAGATGAAGCGGGGCTGCTAATCTAGGGGCTGGAGCCACTGTCCGTGCCCAGAGAGTGCAGGCCGAAGCATCTAGATGCTGCTTTGAAACCTCAGTTTCCCCTAATGGAAAAGAGATCATCTGTATCTGCCCTTCTTAGGAGGCTCTTGAAAGTCTCCAACAGACTTGCTCCTTGCTGGCCTTACCCAAGTCTTACTTGCCAGGGTCTTGAGCGCTCAGCATGGAGATTGAACACAGATGAACTATGTGCATTGAGAACTGAAAAGTGGCGGTTGTTACCTGTGGTCCCAGAGTTCCATCCGCCTCTTCTGTGTAACTGGTCGCATTCCTGACCTATTTATCCTTCGCTCGCTGTGCAACCCTAAGCTTTCCCCAGATCACAGGGGCCCGCACGGTCTTTGGGGACTAGACGCAGGGGCAGCTGAAGGGTGGGGAAGGAACAGAGGCCCCTAAAAAATGGCTAGGCGTCCTTGGAGAGTCCCCAGACGACCCTCCATTCCCCTACTGGTGCGCGCGGGTAACCCCGCTGGAGCTCCACCCGGCCTCCAGGCGAGCGCAGCCCCGCAGGAGCAGCGGCCTCGTAGGCACCATGATGCGGAGAGGAGAGCCTGGCCCGGGCGCCGTCCCAGTCCCCAGCCAGGCAAGCCTGGCCTGCTACTGCCTCGCAGGCCCGGAAAGGGGACAAAACCGTGGGCCCAATCCAAGTGCCAGGTGCGCCCGACGCCAAGAAGGGCCGCCCTGGCTGGCCTCTTCCACACACAGGCTTCCACATTTAGACACTGGCAAAAATCACCTAGGGCTTCGGGCCCTTGCACACCCCTGTTCTGGGCGTTAGTGGCATTTAAGGCTAGACAATTTTTCAAAGAGAAAGTAAAGGGAAATAAATGTTGGCTTTTGGTCCCGTGGTCACTCCGAGCCCCACAACCGCATTCGGTTCTGGTTTTCTTTCTCTTTGAAGAAAAAAAGTTGAAGAAAGTGGCAGAAGCGCTCCTATCTGAGAAAAAAAAGGGATGTCAAGGTGGGGTTCGCTAGCCGAAGGCGTGTTGGGAGCAGCCCGGGACCCACAGACGTGGGACCTGTCCTCGGACTTTCCGCCTTCCTCAGCCTCCGGGTCGCGTCAGTTGCGCAGCGAGGGCCTGAGAAGGGGAGGAGGGACAGGGCCTCGGCAGCCACCTCGGCGTGGCCGGAGGGCAGCGCGGTGTGGGGCGGGCCCCACGCGAACAAGGCCAGCAGCGCCTGCAGGGTTGCCCCCGCGGTGGCCCCGCCGCCCGTCCGCCCAGCAGGCCTGGTTTCCGGGACCAGGGCAGGCGGTTACAAAAGCTTCCCCCACCCGGGCCGCGAGGAAGCACCCGGAGATTTCCTGAAAAGGGGTGCGCCTTTGAAGTGGACTTTCCGGACGTCGCTCTGGGGAGAGCGAGAAAGGGGAGGGACGCACCTTTTCAAAGGGCTGGGACCCTGGAGGGGCTTTTCTACCACCCGCTGCCGGTGTTTAGAGGAGGCTGGTTTCTCCTGGGCAGGCGTAGGCTCCACAGAGCCCCAGAGACCACCATTGTTTCGGGCTGGCAGATGCGCCCACCTGCGCCCGGGACCAGGTGGCGGAGGCTTGGCAGGAGTGGGGATGGTGGTGACGCCCAGGTTTTCTAACTGCTTTTCTGAAATTCATTAGTAAATGAGGATTTGAACTGTGGAAGCTCTGAGAGTCTGGCCCGGGAAGGCGCTTCCCAACCTCTCTTCCTCCCTCAGCCTCTCGCCCCACCATTAGTGAGTGGCTGCCTTGAGATCTTTGTATCAGGACCAAGCCAACACTAAGGAGCTCTCTAGTGAAGCAGCGTGGGCCTGAGAATGGGGATGGAGCCTATCAGGTGAGGGTGGCCCCACAGGTACCCCGGCCCAAGTGTAAGTTATGTATTTGCTGTGAGACCACCACCTGAGTTATTTATTTACTGTGAGACGTCGAGCAAGTTACTTAACCTTTCTGTACCTCACTGTCTCTCTCTGGATAATGAGGATAAATACTAGCTCTACCTATATATGGATTGTAAGTAATAAATGAATTGTCTCATGTCAAAGAGAAAGCAGTGCCTTGCTCTTAGGAGGTGTTCCATAAATGTCATTTACCTTTATGTACATATCAGGACAAACCCCAACTCCTCTCTCTCCAGTGCTCACACACAGGCAGTATGGGATGGGCAGGGGACTTAGGATCAAGTTACCAAGCACTACAGAGAAATGAGTGCTCACAGGTAAGCCAGAGGACCTAAACAAGCCAGGAAGCTGAAATGATGTGAGAATTCATTTTTACTTCCATAACCCAAGGTACCTGTTTGCTGTGAAAGCCTTTATCTTTTTTTATTTTTTAAATTAAGGTATCATTAGCCACCTCCACCTTCCAGAAACCCATTTCAAGGTAATGAACACATTTCTCTTTGCATATGGCCCAGTGAAAATATGAGGGCTTAGAAGGAAGAGACACAGAGACACATGACCTGTCTTCTGATCTCTGAAACTCTACATGGGCAAATCCTCTAACTTTCTGATTCTTAATTTCTTCATCTATAAAATGAGGATGTTGATAATAATGCCTTCTTGAAAGAAACTTTGTGAAAGTTTAAGGAAATAATACATGTTGAAGCATTTGGCACTGGCAACACAGGAGGATAGACCTAATAATGCACCGAAAACAGTAACAACCACTCTAAAACAAAACCTAAGCAAAGAGGAGAAACTCCAAAGGATGGACATTTCTACTGCAGATTAATTAGGGCTTTTTTTTTTTTTTTTTGAGATGTACAGAAGAAAAAGTTCAGCTTAGACATGCAGCCTAAAATGAGTTTCAGGGAGTTCAGGATGCTTGCTTATGAGAAGGGACAACGTGCCCAGTTTCCCTCTTTAAAACTCAAGTCATGTCTCCATCAAGCCTGGGGATGCTTTCCTATAAACAGATTTTAGTTTTTTCAGTATCAACCTAGAAAGCTCATGTATTAGAAGGAGGGCTGTGAATAAAACATGGTCAAAACATGATGTAATTGCAGTTACTCCAAATATGCTGAAATATTTTTTTTTAATGGGGAGAGAAACCAGATTATTTTTTCTCATACTATCAATTATATAAGTCAATACTTGTCCAAGTTCTTAATTTAATGTCTCTTTACCCCATATATATGTGTATCTATTGTATATACGTGTGCTAATTTCCATTTTGTGTTAGAGGTTTTCAAGTTAAAGCAACAAACTTTTAAATCAGTTTCTGTTTAGAATCACTGAATCAAAAGATTTTTTTCTCTCTTTTTAATGTGAAAAACTCCAACCTGTCCATCCAACAAAATAGAACTTATCTCTAACTAATTTTGTGAAATCTAGTCAGTTATTCTTTGGATTGTGCTTTCCATCTTCTTAAAAATATGAACCAATCAATTATATTAGCCATCTGGCTTGATTATAACAGCTAATTTCCATTTCATAATGTAATTGTTGTTTAAACACTGACAATTTATTAGTCAAGGTGTTTAGGAAAGTTCTCTCTGGTTCTATCTCTTAAATAATGATTGAAATGACCATAAAAATTCAAAGTCATTAGACTATTAGTTTTCATGGTTTTAGATTCTGTGGCTCCTCAGCATTAAATATCTGCAAGGAGAATCTTTTGCATGCACTGCAGTCCTGGAATTCACAACATGGACTATCCAAAGCAGCTTGGCTTTATTTGCTAGGCACAGGATTTCAACAGCGAGAATTTGTTGTAATGGGAAGGAGCTCACAGGACTACTCAGTTATGTTGGACTTGAGTGCTGGCTGGGAAGGCTGTGCAGTCATACATTACTGCAAACAAAACATGTCACCCTTCAGTGATCTTAATGCTTCGTCCATTAAATGCTCCCTCATGTAAATGGCAGTGTATTTAACTGGTAAACAGATGTTCTCCACTATCATCTCAGAATTAGAAAGCTGTGGTTTATGGTTTGTGTTAAGCTCTAGATTTCTTATTTCCCTGAGTATTTTCCAGAGTCATTTCTGTTCCCCCCGCCCCCTGCCATCCATCTGAATTTTGGTTCTATTGTGACCTTAATCTTGGTTTACAGAGCAAATGCTCTTGACACTGTAATACACACCTTATGGGCCTCTAAAAATATTCACATAAAAAGATGAAAAAATAAACACTAGAACATCCTATATTTAAGGTAATTTGGCCTTAATGCAGTCTGACTTTAATTGAGGGTGCTTTTAATGAACTGCTCTGCATATCTCTTGGTTTAAAAGATCCCCACCATGTCAGGTTGTTTCCTAGAAGATGAAACTTGATGGCTATAACTGGCCTATTAATAGGCAAAAAGATTTAAGCCAGTTGAGGAAATGTCATTTATTTTTGTAACCTAGCATACTCTCAATGAACTATAATTTAAAATATTTTGTACCTGCAATCATTTATCATCTGTTTTTATTGATTATATTTCTAATAAAGATGTCCCATTCAGGCAGGCTAAGCGAAAGTATTTGTTAGGAGATTGAGTAGGTTTTGAAAAATTCTAGCACCTAAGAAGGATATTTATCTTGAAGAGCCTCTACCATCATTCCCTGTTTATTAAACCACAGATGGGAGGACAGGTATAGCATTAAGTCTCTGTCCTCAGAATAATAAACTTACTGCCACCTTATCAAAACTAAGATCCCTTTCCCAAAACTCTGACAAATTTGGTACAATAATAACAAGTAATTAAGTAATTAAACTGAGAATGGCTAACAGTGCCTTGTGAGAGTAGGTGCTCAATAATTATTTGTCATGGGTAGATCTTTCATGTTCCCATCTATTTTTATTTCTTTAATAAATATTATTGAAATGTGACATAATAATAAAAAGTATACAAATTATAAGTAGACAGCTTGATGAATTCTCACAAAATACATATACCCTTGTAACTGCCATACAGATCAATATGTAGAACACTATCACCATCCTAGAATCTTCCTTTGTGCCCACTGCCAGTTATTATCTCTCAAAGGTAATGACATACTGACTTCTAACATGATGATTAATTTTTAAACTTTGTATAAATTGAATCATAGCAATGTATACGCTTTAGTGACTGGATTCTTTCCCTCAATATGATCTTTTTGATATTATTTCATGTATTTTCAAGTTGCAGTAGTTCATTCTTACCGCTGAATAGATTCCAGCGTATGGGAATTACACAATTGATCTGTTCTTCTGTTGTCTGGTATTTGGTTTATATCCAGTTTTGGGCTATTTTGCATAATGCTACTATAAGAATCCTTCTGTATGTCTTTTTGTGCATATCTATATGCCTTTCTGGTGAGCATAGTACTTAGGATTGGAATTGCTGGGATATCTTATGGTTATTATGTATTATTATTTATTTTACTTCCTGATGAGGATTATATAATTATTTTTTAGTAGCATTCTATCCAACTCAGAATAAAAGTTAGTGGCTTTACGATTACTTACACAGACCTAAGCAAAACAGTGTTGACACTCTTCTCTTCTTGCTGTCTCCATTGAAGCTATAGTTACCTTCATGCTGTTTCTTGAACACACTAGGCCTGTCTTTCCCTTAGAGCATTTGCCCTGGCTACTTCTCTTTGGCTGCTCCTTTAGCAAATATCTGCAAAGTCCCTTCCTCACCTCCATCACCTGATTCAAATGTCACTTTCTCAGGAAGGCCTTCCCTGATTAGTCAATTGAAGCCATAATATTTTCCTATTACCATAGTATACTCCTATTACTCTTCCTTGCTTCATGTTTTTTTCATAGCAGTGATTGATATCTGACATGCTCTATGCTCTTATTTGCTTGTTCATTTTCAGTCTTCTCCTATTAGAATGTAAACACCATGAAGGCAGAATTTATTTTATTTTAGAGACTGGGGTCTTGCTATGTTGCTCAGGCTGGACTTAAACTCCTAGCTCAAGTGATACTCTAGCCTCAGGGTCCTGAGTAGCTGGGACTACAGATGTGTGCCACATTGCCTGGCTAAGGCAGGAATTTTTGTCTGCTGGTATATCTCCGCCACTGTTGAATCCACTGCAATATCATCTTGCTAGTCCTAGAACAGTGCCTGACAAAACATAGGTACTCAATAAATAGTTGTTGAATGAATAAATTAATGGATGAGAAAGGGAGGTCACAATTGTGAAAGCAGAAAGTTGTTTAAAGCATCAGAAGACCTAGGTATTTGTCCCCACTGTCATTAATTGACTGTAACCTTGGGCAAGTCACTATCAGCTCCCTTGTTTGTCAAATGGGGATAACAAAATATGTCTGCAACCAGGATTTCTAAGTGGCTCAAATGAGATAATGTGAGTGAAAATGCTCTCCAAACATTGAAGTCTTTACCACAGTAGGTATTCTCACTTGGCACAAAAGAGTTTGTTAGAAGAAAATGAATAATAAAACTAGTGAGGAATGCATAGTGAGAGCCACTATTCTTTTTCTTTTGGTGTAGTATCTTATGAAGGAGGTTAGTGTATGTCATAGTTCAACTGCTTCTTACTCATGTACCTAAGGTGTTTTTCTTCTTGGTAGAGACTGGAGGTTGGGGGGCTCCTGTATGCATCTGAGGTCTCAAACCTCCATTCTTGGGTAGGGCTGGGAGTCGTAAAGGAAATCCAGAATCAGCTTGGATGATGAGAGCAGTAATAACTGCTTACATTCATTGAGTGCTCACCATATGCCAGGCAAATGGTGCTTTGCATCTATTAGCTCATTTATCATCATAACATCCCTTTGAGATACTGTTACTACTCTCTATTTTACAGGTGGGGAAAAATAAGGCAGAAAGAGGTAAAGTTTTACAGGTGGGGAAAAGTGAGACAGAAAGATGTAAGGTAACTTCACTAAGTTTGACTGGTGGAGCCAGGATTTGAACCCAAGTAATCAGGTTCAGGACTTTAGCAAATAACCAAATAACCACTCTGCTATGCTGCTTAAGTTCTGGTAGCCTTATGTGTGCCCCTGCTGCATTACAGAACAGCATGGGCTAAGTCCAGGCTCCAGAAACTAATTCTGGGCAAGCTTTCACAGGAAGCCAGGACAGAGTGAGTGCTCTCTGTTGCTGCTGAAGATAGTGATGCCCTGGTAAAGATCTTACTCCTTGTCAGCACTGCCTTACACTGTATAATCACTTGAATTAAACAGCCACATATGACATTGAAAATAAAAACCATTTAAAATACAGTAATGCTTTTCAAAGCTATTTGTCAGTGGATTAATGACATTTTGATTGGCAGAAAAAATTATTCTTAAATGATAATTGTAATGAACTGAAAAACATACCAGATATGTTTAAATATATGAGTTTATCCTATTTATTTCATACAACAAAAGTCCCCATTGGAGAATATTACAGAACTCATTATTTTTAAAATTAGTAACGAAAAGAAAAGAATTAAGAATTTATTCACTTATTCAGCTCCAGGAGTGGTGGCTCACACCTGTAATCCCGGCACTTTGGGAGGCTGAGGTGGGTGGATCACTTGAGGTCAGGAGTTTGAGACTAGCCTGGCCTACATGCTGAAAGCTCGTCTCCACTAAAAATAAAAAATTAGCTGAGCATGGTGACGTATGCCTGTAATCCAAGTTACTCAGGAGGCTGAGGCAGGAGAATTGCGTGAACCCAGGAGGCAGAGGTTGCAGTGAGCCAAGATCATGCCACTGCACTCCAGCCTGGGTGACAGAGCAAGACTCTGTCTCAAAAAAAAAAAAAAAAAAAGAAAAAGAAAAAGAAAAGAAATTACTCACTTATACTGCCTTTAAAAACAGTTTTATGGAAATATAATTGATATACAAAGAACTGCACTTTTTTTTCCTTCTTTCTTTCTTTCCTTTTTTTTTTTTTGAGTCCCAGTTTTGCTTTTTCGCTTACGCTGAAGTGCAGTGGTGACTTCTTGGCTCACTGCAACCTCCACCTTCCAGTTTCAAGTGATTCTCCTGCCTCAGCCTCCCTAAGTGCTGGGATTACAGGTGTGAGCCACCACACCTGGCCTGATGGTAATCTTCGTTTGTATTTTTTGATAATTAATGATGTTGAGCATATTTTCATATACTTGTTGGTCATTTATATTTCTTCTTTGGAGAAATGTCTGTAAATCCTTTACACATTTTAATTTTAATTTTATTTTTTTTGAGACAGAGTCACACTCTCTCACCCAGGCTAGAGTGCAGTGGTGTGATCTCACTCAGCTCACTGCAACCTCCACCACCCAGGTTCAAGAAATTCTCCTGCCTCAACTTCCCAAGTAGCTAGGATTATAGGCATCTGCCACCACACCCAGCTAATTTTTTGTATTTTTAGTAGAAGCAGGGATTTGTCATGTTGGCCAGTCCGGTCTTGAACTCCTGACCTCAGGTGATACACCTGCCTCAGCCTCCCAAAGTGTTAGGATTACAGGTGTGAGCCACCATACCCTGCCTGCACATTTTTTTAATCGAATTGTCAGTTTTTTTGCTATTGAGTTGCAGAAATTCCATTTACATTTTGGAAATTAACCCATTATCAGATATATGGTTTGCAAACACTTCATCCCATTCTGTAGGTACTCTTTTCATCCTGTTAATTGTTTCCTTTGCTGACCTGTCTTTTCTATATGAATTGTACCATAGAGTAATCAGTTAGTAGATGAGGAAAATTTCTCTTTACAGAAGTATCCCAGCATATAAATGAAAACAGAGTGGTATTGGAATGTCACCATTTTGCAACCTAAAATAAATTAATCATCTAGTGATAACAGTAAAAACAGTGCTGATGTAAAAATGAAAGACAGCAGACACCATGTGCCTCCAGATAGAAGAACACAATACCAAGTATCAGGAAGTTTTGCCAAAAATCTGAACCTGAATGTGATTAAGTTCCTAGATGAAATAATAATTTACAGAAAATACAAAAGACAGATGAATGTGTTAAATAATGTATTAGCAAAATCCAATCTGTGGGTAAATTTAGAGGACAAACAATCCAATTTATTTAATAAAAACATAACAAAGAATAAAACAGAAAGAGAAGGAACCTCTGAATTAAAAGATACTCACAAAACATAATTAATTGCAATATATGCACTAACTTGAATATTGATTTTAGCAGACAAACTACATAACAAAATTTATTAATTTGTTGAGACAATTGGAAATTTGCATGTTGACTGAATATTTAATGGTATTAAGGCATTATTGTTTTTTGTATTAAATGCAATGGCATTTTGGTTAGGTTTACAAAGAGTCCTTATATTTCAGAGAAACGTATTGAAATACTTATAGATGAATGATATGATGTCTGGGATTTGCTGCTAAATAATACGGGAGGAGGGAATAAAGGGTATAGAAATGAAACCAGATTGGCTATAAAAGTTGATAATTACTAAAGCTGGGTGATGAATGCATCTAATGCTTTAGTAAATGTATGAAATTCTCCATAATAGAATGTTCCAAAGTGTTAGCAGATACAAAAAAAATGTACTGTGTTTGTTTGACTTCTCATGTGGTTAAAATGAAAAGGCTTGACAACACCTATACTGGTGAGGATATGAAGCAATTGGAAATCTTATATGTCGCTGGTCAGCATATAAAAATCATATATCACTTTGGAAAACTGGCAGTTCTTTATAAAAAAAATGTTAAACATATACCTATCCTATGACCTAACCATGTCACTTCTAGACATTTACCCAAGAGAAATGGAAACATATGTCTTTAAATATATTTAAACAAGAAATGTTTATAGCACCTTTACTCACAATAGCCAGAAATTAGAAACAGCCTAAATATTCAGGAGAATTAATAAACAAATTGTGCTGTACTAAGACCATAAATACTACTCAGCCATGTGAAGAAAAAACTAATGATGCAAGCAACAGCTGGGCTGAATCTTATAGACATGAGGCTAAGTAAAAGGAGCCAGACACATGAATCTACAATGTAATTTTCTTTTTACATGAAGTCCTTGAACTGGCCAAACTAATCAATGGTGATAGAAATCAGAAAAGTGGTTGCCTCTGGAAGGGGCTTTGGGAAGAGCAGGAAGGATCTTTAGTGAGGTGCAGTTTACATGGGTGTTCATGTTTATCAAAATCCATTGACCTGTATGGACAAGACCTGTACATTTCATGGTGTAAAATTATACCTCAATTTAAAAATATCAAATAAAAATAAAGTCACTGATGGATTCAGGTAACTACTTACCTGGTGTGAGGCTAACAGGCAAAGCTGTCTGTTTGCTCTAGCACAGCTGCTAAGGCAGCCTCAGTCTGGCAAGATTCCAGGGTAGAGGAGAAGATCCTTCTACATCTGGTTCAGGCTCAAAAAGTTTTCTTTCCTAAATGAGTTGGTTAAGTGGGCTCTGAAAAAACAGTCATTTAGTAGTTTAGTTAAATTCTAGCTGAAGATCAAAGGCAAGTGATTTTTACTGATCTCTTATATCACCAGAAACAAGAGGCATAAACACTAAACTGAAGCTGGGAACGGGAGGCTGAGATGCTTGGCTCAGCCGTGTTTGCCTTGCTATGGGCATGACACTTCATTTTTCTGGATCTCAGTTTCTTTTTTTTCCCAAATGAAGGAACTGTATAGAATGGTGCAATGGTTTGACTATTTAACCTCTCCAAATCTCATGTTGAAACATGATCCCTAATGTTGGAGGTAAGGCCTAATGGGAGGTGTTTGGGTCGGTGGGGGCTGAAATCCCTCATGAATGACTTGGTGCTGTACTGGTGGTAATGAGTCAGTTCTTGCTCTATTTCTTTCCATGATAGCTCATTGTTAAAAAGAGCCTGGCACCTTCCCTCCCTCTTTCTCTCTTGCTTCCTCTTGCCATGTGATCTCTGCAAACCCCACCTTCCCTTTGCCTTCTGCCATGAGTGAAAGTAGCCTGAGACCCTCACCAGAAGCAGATGCTGGAGCCATGATTCTTGTGCCGCCTGCAGAACGTGAGTCAAAGAAATCTCTTTTCTTTATAAATTACCCAGCCTCAGGTATTCCTTTATAGCAACATAAATGGATTAAAACAAATGGTCTCTAGGGCCTATGTCATAACTAACATTCTGAGTCTCTACACAGCTTTATTTTTCCCTAGAGTGCTAAGGTAAGTGCCAAACTGAACCCAGCATCATTTTTTCTAAACCTGCGCTTCTTGCTGCATTTTTTCTCAGCACCGCCATCATGCATTCATTCACTCAGCAGATACTTATTGAGCACATAGTAGGTGCCAGGCACTGCTGCAGGTATTGTGATACAGCAGTGAAGAAAAGAGACAAAATCTCTGCCATAGAGAATCTCACATATTGTAATGGAGACAGATGGGTAATAATGAAATTATATAAGCACTAGAGAAAGATGGAAGGGAAGGGATAGGGGATGCTGGCAAGGATGATTTGTAGTTTTAGTAGGGTGGTCAGGAAAGGTCTTACTGAGGAAGTGACACTCTATGTGCATACATGGAAATTGTCCCTTGTTATGCAATAAATATTTGTGTCTTCCCCAAACTGATATGTTGAATTCCTAACCCCCAATATAATGGTGTTTGAAGGTAGGGCCTTTGATAGGCAATTAGGGTTAGATGTGGTCATGACAATGGGGTCCTCATAATGGGATTAGTGCCCTTTAAAAAGAGAAGGAGGCAGGCGATCTCTCTGTCTGCCCTCTACTATGTGAAGATACAATAAGACGACGGCCACAAAACAATCTGCAAATCAGAAAGCAGGCCCTTATAGGAGACCAAATGTGCTGGAGCCTTGACCTTGGACTTCCTGGCTTCCAGAATTGTGAGACATAAATTATTGCTTAAGCCATCCAGTCTTTGGAAATGTGTTATAGCAGCTGAAGTAAGACAACTCTGACCGACCTCTCTTTGACACCTCCCACTCAACCATTTGGTGAGCCCTCCAATTACATAATGTAATATTTCTCAACTTTATTTCCTCCCTAACTACTAACACCCAGGTTCAGACCCTTAAGATCTCCTGTCTGGATTACTATAACAGTATCCTATGGAAGTCTTCTTTGGAAGAGGATTTCTTTCTTTCAAAGAGATCTGCCTTTCTATGGCTCATTCCCTCATGTCATCTGTCTTGTCTCCTCAAATCAATTTTCTATGTGGCCATGTCAGAGAGTTATCTGAAAGGCATTCCTGACCATGTCATTTTCCTATTTAAGACTCAGCAATGGCTCCCTCCTGCCAACAAGGTAAAGGCTGGATGCCTTAACAAGGCATTTCATCCTCGTGTGGTCTGGCTCTTGATGACATCTCCAACCCCATCCTCTCACCCAGCTGACCTTGACATCTGTGTTCCAAAGTAGAATTTCTCCCCCATATGCAACACTATCCAGAATGATCATATCTCCCTGTTCATGCCTGTGTCAGTCCTATTTTTAAGAATCATCTTAGTTATCACTTACTCCAGATAGTTTTTCAAATTCTGTATTCTGCAAACACCCGAGATAGTCTGGGTGCCCTTGTGTGTGATTCTATGAAACTATGGACACATATTCTTTAATCACATTGCCTGCCATACTGTTCTGAAATGATCCAGGATGGCCCCATTCTCCCACTGGACTCTGAATTTTCTGAGAAGAGAAGCACTTTTTATTCCTTATTGCATCTTGGCTGCAACCAAGTAATCAATGACTTCATTTGTGGTCTGATTCTCCCATTCCCTCCTCCTCACTGATCTCAGTAGGCTAACCAGGATGATTTATAATTTGTAACTGAAAGACAGAGATGGGAAATAGTCCCATTTCAAGGCTGATTTCAATTCAAGTTACATGTCAGAGTCACAGTTTCTTAGGCTTGTGATAACAATTACCGGTAATCTAATACAATAACCCACCAGATACTTGGAGGTCCTTCAACATTTCTACAAGCTGTAAGGTTATGGAATTCTTCAAGTATGCTGTAATCTTCAGTTTGCTGGAGGCTTTCTGTTTTCTGCTTTTCTATGGTTCAAGATGTCGTGTGTGAAAATGATGAAGCAGGAAGTTATCTATATTAGAACACATACGTGTTTCCAAACAGATGCACCCACAAACACACAGCGTAGTTTAAATCTTTAAGTTGCTTAAGACAATAAACAGCAAGCTATTACTTAAGATGTTAAGCATAAGCTGGTCACTGAGACAGTACTCAGAGAGAAAATTATTTGTAACTTGAAGTTAAAGCCATCTGTCAAAGCAAGGGGCTAAGAGTAAAAAGCAAATGGATTGGTAGACTCCATAGGTCGATGGCAGGAGACAAGACCCCACCCTGGCAAGAACTTGCCAGCTGGAACTAGCAGTCTGGATGCCAGTCTAGCTCTATAGCCAGAAGAGGGGACTGAAACTTGCATAAGCCATACCCCACTGGAGCAGCCTCCAGTGCTACGTTAGTCTTACAGTTTTTTGAGCAACGCCTTACTTACTTGTTGCTCATGTCCCAGTTGAAATTAACACATTTAAGCTGCTTAAGCTTGTAGTTCACCTTTGGGGAATCCCCATCCTCTGAGTGCCTCCCTGTCTTCTCTTTTGCTTGCTGTTCTTATGGGAAATAGAGGTATATCTGTGGGTGAAAAGAGTAACAAATTCTTGAAGCATCGGTATTCTTTAAATTTTGCCTTTGCCTCTTGTACTTGGTCTCTAAGTAGTGTGGGGTCAAAACTATTTTTTACATAGCAATATATCAAGAAGTGAGAAACTGGCCAGGCGTGGTGGCTCACACCTGGAATCCCAGCATTTTGGAAGGCTAAGGTGGGCAAATTACCTGAGGTCAGGAGTTTGAGACCAGCCTGGCCAACATGCTGAAACCCCATCTCTACTAAAAATACAAAAAAATAGCTGGGCGTGGTGGTGGGCCCTGTAATCCTAGCTACTCAGGAAGCTAAGGCAGGATAATAGCTTGAATCCAGGAGGCAGAAGTTGCAGTAAGTCGAGATTATGCCATTGCACTCCAGCCTGGGCAACAAGAGCAAAACTCTGTCTCAAAAAAAGAAGAAGAAGAAGAAAAAAAAAGGTTGAGTGCAGTGGCTCACACCTGTAATCTCAACATTTTGGGAGGCCAAGGCAGGAGTTCATGGCCAATGTGGCCAACACGGTGAAACCTCTTCTCTACTAAAAAGACAAAAATTAGCTGAGTGTGGTAGTGGATGCTGGTAATCCCAGCTACTCAGGAGGCTGAGGCAGGAGAATCGCTTGAACCTGGGAGGCAGAGGTTGCAGTGAGCCGAGATTGTGCCACTGTACTCCAGCCTGGGCAAAAGAGCAAGACTCTGTCTCAAAAGAAAAAAAAAAAAAAACATAGGAAACTTATTTTGTCCAGAGGTAATTCAGTCTATCATAGCATAGCTGGTTGGGTTGAAATCTGCCTTTCTATGGCTCCTTGATCCTAGTTCTAAGCCAGGACCACATAGAACAAGTTCAACAGGTCTGCCACATAACTACCCTTGAGTATTTCAAGGCAGCTTATTTGTGTGATCAGCAATTACTGAACTCAGATATCACACGCTTAGTACAATGCTGGCCCATGGTAGCGTCCTTACAAATGGTTGAGTTGGCTGGACAGCGTGGCTCACACCTATAATCCCAAGACTTTCAGAGCTGAGAAGGGTGGGTTGCTTGACTCCAGGAATTCAAGAACAGCCTGGGCAACATGGCAAAATTCCATCTCTACAAAAAATACAAAAATTAGCTGGGCGTGGTAGTGAACACCATAGTCCAAACTACTTGGGAGAATGAGGTGGGAGAATTGCTTGAACCTGGGAGGCAGAAGTTGCAGTGAGCTGAGATTGCACCACTGCACTCCGACTTGGATAACAGAGTGAGAACTTGTCTCAAAAAAAAAAAAAGTCAAGTTATTATTAGTTGTATTATCACACTGCCTTTGTGCCATTTCTTCATAAGTTAAGCTCTTTAAAGAAAGAGGTTTGCTGGTGTCATAGAAATGGAGGTTCCTACTTAATACATGTATTAGGAAATTCCCACCTAATACATCAATTTTTAATTTAATTTAATGTATTTTTTTTTTTGAGAAAGGGTCTTGCTCTGTTGCCCAGGCTGGATGTGCAGTGATGTGATCATAGCTCAATTTAGCCTCCAACTCCTGAGCTCAAGTGATTCTCCTGCCTCAGCCTCCTGAAGTTCTGGGGTTATAGGCGTGAGCCACCATGCCTGGCCTACATCAACGACTTCGTGTGTAAACATTAGATGCCAGGAGACTGGCTAACAGGAAGTGCTCTTCCTTTACCCTCCACCACCTCTGTCTTACCATTGTTGTTTGTTTTTTGTTTTTGTTTTCCACCTAAGACAACAGAAGAGGTGATTTATTGTATCCCTGTTACACTTGGACACAACTGAACACAGAAATAGTCCAAATGTCACAGATCCAGGGAAAATGATAAACAGGGACTGTTTGTGGTGAGTCTCTCAGAACTTCCCTCTCAGAGGGGGTGTTGGTGATCAGATGGCTGTGGGAGTTCTAGATCAGCTGAGAGACAAGCTCTAGAGAGTAGCATGCATGCAGTCAACCAGCCTCTGGTGTCCCATATTTCTGTTCCTGCGGACCCCTCAGGTGCACAGGTTGGGAGTTTACTTGGCCGTCTGTTTCATCTTTCTCCTCTTGTGCTTCAGCCTGTGCATTTGCTTCTTGGCTCTCACAGCGAGAGGCTTCCAAGAAGATGGCGCTAAGACAGAGAGCCTTGCTGTTGTTGAGTGCCAAATCACCCCTGAAGATTTAACTCAGTTTACCTCCTCTTTGTTCCCTCCCTCCTCCAGGAGAACTGACTACTCATTTCTTCCCTTGAATTGAGACTGAATCCTGCCTGCATTTCTGTGTGATCGATCCTCCTGCCTCCATCTAGAATACTGAACTTCTCTTGGTATTTGTAGTCTCAGAGTGCCTGGAACATAGTATGTAATACATATTTACTGAATAAGTGTATTTTTTGAGAGTATCATATAATTTTTAGAGCTAAATGAGAACTGTAAATAGTTTTCCATACATCATCCTTCCATTTCAGTGGGTCTCAACTTGGTATTGGAAGGCGCTGGGGAATTAAAAAAAAAAGCCCTGAGGCCCTTGTTTTATCCACAAAATTCTGACAAAATTGGTCTTGTGTGCAGCCTGGGCTTCAAGATTTTAAGCATCATATCTTAGGTTGCTGATGCCAATGTGAAACTAAAGTAGAAAACCTGCTTCATTCTTTTTTTGTGGGCTGGGAAGCTGACTTCCAGAGAGGTCGTGTGTTCTACCCATGTTAGGTGGTGGGTGGAAATGAACAAAGAGCTGAGGTGTCCTAACACCTCTTCTAATACACTTTCTATGGTGCTATTTGTCCTGGTTTGAGATGAACAGCCCTCTCCACTAGGGCACTGAGGAGCAGCTCCCAGTTCACAGACAGCCTGGAGCCTGCTCGCCTTCCAATTTTAGGACAAAAGATTAGAAAGCAGTTATCATACCTCTCCTTCTAAAATATCACCAAATACTATGGAGGGTAGGAGTTGGAAAATAGTATCACTTTATTCTTTGTCATTTTAGTAAAGGGAATAATCTTACTTTTTACAACATTCCATTTTTCTTTTGGGACTTCATAAAAGTAATTTTATTTTGAATACGAACAAAATGCCATTTATAAACATTTTATTTGATGACTGAATTGGCCTTTGTATGTCAAGTGTGTTTGCCAGAAACCTAGGATACAATGTTTAAGGCAGTTCGTTGTTGCTTCTACCTTAGGTAAGGGAGACCTGTGCTGTCCATCATCCAAATGTTTCTCAAAATTTCCCAAAGCTTGGCTGAGCACTCCTTCTTAACCATACCACTTTTCTAGATATTTAGGAGCCACCAGACCAATCCATTTACAGAAAGGAGAGACAGCATGTTCTGGTTGTTTATTGCTGTGTGACAGATTATCCTGAAACCTAGCAGCTTAAAACAGCAACTATTTTATTATGTCTCATGATTTTGAGGAGCAGGGTAGGGCTCAGATAGGTGATTCCTCAGTCCTAACTGGTATTCACTTGGAGTCACTCAGGAAATCAACTGGAGGTTAGGCTGCTTTGGAAGGACAGCTTCACTCATGTCTGGCACCTGTGCAGGAATGGCTAGAAGGTCAAGATCAGCTAGGACTATCAACCAGAGCACCTACATGTGCCCTCTCCAGCGTGTTGGTTTCAGAGTATGAGGACTTCTTTTTTTTCGATAGCTACTTTATTATTATTATCATTATACTTTAAATCCTGGGGTACATGTGCAGGTTTGTTACTTAGGTATATATGTGATATGGTGGTTTGCTGCACCCATCACCCCGTCATCTACATTAGGTATTTCTCCTAATGCCATCCCTCCCCTAGCCTTCTGCCTCCCAACAGACCCCAGTGTGTGATGTTCCCCTCCCTGTGTCCATGTGTTCTCATTGTTCAACTCCCACTTATGAGTGAGAACATGTGGTGTTTTGTTTTCTGTTCCTGTGCTAGTTTGCTGAGAATGATGGTTTACAGGTTCATCCATGTCCTTGCAAAGGACATAAACTCAGCCTTTTTTGTGACTACATAGTATTCCATCATGTATATATGCCATATTTTCTTTATCTAGTCTATCATTGATGGGCATTTGGGTAGGTTCCAAGTCTTTGTTATTGTGAACAGTGCCACAATAAGCATATGTGTGCATGTGGAGAACTTCTTTTTTTGAAAAAAATTATATAATTTGCCAACTTTTTCTATTTTTATTTATTGTGTGGTAAAATATTCATTACATAAAATTTATCTTTTTAATCACAGAAAGCCTGCAACCAGTAAGCAATAACTTCCTATTTCCCTTCCCCTAAGCCCCTGGTAACTTCTTGTATTAGTCCATTTTTACACTGCTATAAAGATACTATCTGAGACTATGTAATTTACAAACAAAAGAGGTTTGATTGGCTCACAGTTTTGCATGGCTAGGGAGGCCTCAGGAAACTTACAATCATGGCAGAAGAAGAAGTAGACACATCTTACATGGCAGCTGGTGAGAGAAGAGCATGTGTAGGAAGAAATGTCAAACACTTATAAAACCATCAGATCTCAGCTGGGCATTGTGGATCATGCCTGTAATCCTAGCACTTTGGGAGGCCAAGGCAGGTGGATCACCTGAGGTTGGGAGTTCAAGACCAGCCTGACCAACATGGAGAAACCCCATCTCTATTAAAACATACAAAATTAGCTGGTCATGGTGATTCATGCCTGTAATCCGAGCTACTCGGGAGGCTGGGGCAGGGGAATTGCTTGAACCTGGGAGGTGGAGTTTGCAGTGAGCCGAGATGGAGCCATTGCACTCCAGCCTGGGCAACAAGAACAAATCTCCAACTCAAAAAAAAAATGAAACCATCAGATCTCATGAGAACTCACTATCATGAGAACAGCACGGAGGAAACTGCCCCCATGATTCAATCACCTCTCTCCTTCAACACATGGGGATTATAATTTGAGATGAGATTTGGGTGAGGTTACAGAGCAAAACCATATCACCTCTAATCTACTTTCTGTCTCTATGAATTTGCCTATTCTAGATTCTAGGTATTTCATATAAGTGCAATCTTTTTATTGACAGAGTTTTGCTCTTGTTGCCCAGGCTGGAGTGCAATGATGCCAGCTCAGCACAATCTCTGGAGTGCAATGATGTCAGCTCACCACAATCTCTGCCTCCTGGGTTCAAGTGATTCTCCTGTCTCAGCCTCTCGAGTAGCTGGGATTACAGGCATGCACTACCACACCTGGATAATTTTGTATTTTTAGTAGAGATGGGACTTCTCCTTGTTGGTCAGGCTGGTCTTGAACTCCAGACCTCAGGTGATCTGCCCACCTCAGCCTCCCAAAATGCTAGGATTACAGGCGTGAGCCACCGCACCTGCCCCCAAGTGCAGTCTTAAAATATTCATCCATTTTAGTCTGACTGATTCCACTTAGCATGTCTTCAAGCTTTATCCCTATTGTAGCGTATGTCCGAACTTCACTCCTTTTTATAGATAAACAATATTTCATTTTATATACATACCATATTTTGTTTAGACATTCATCCACTGATGATCACTTGGGTGTTTCCACCTTTTGGTTATTGTGAATAATGCTGACAAGAACATGGTTGTACAAATATCTGCTAAGTCTCTGCTTTTAATTTCTTTAGGTATATCCCTAGAAGTAGAATTGTTGGTTTATAGGATGGTGCTATGTTTAGCTTTTTGAGGAACCATCAAACTGTTTTTTCCATATTGGCTACACCATTTTATTTTCCCACCAGCAATGCACAAATATTTCAATTTCTACATATTCTTGCCGATATTTTAAATTTTCTATTACTAGCAGAATATCCTAATGAGTATGAAGTGGTATCTCATTGTATTTTGGGTTTTGTTGTTTTGTTTTGTTTTTGAGACAGGGTCTTACTTTGTCACCCAGGCTGGAACCCAGTGGCATGATCATGGCTCACTGCAGCCTTGTCCTCCCAGGCTCAAGTGATCTTCTGGCCTCAGCCCCCTAAGTAGCTGGGACTAGCATGTACTATCAGGCCTGGCTGATTTTTATATTTTTTGTAGAGTGAGGATTTTGCCTTGTTGCCCAGGCTGATCTCCAACTCCTTGGCTCAAGTAATCTGCCCTTCTTGGCTTCCCAAAGTGCTGGGATTACAGGTGTGAGCCACCTTGCCTGGCTTATAGTGGTTTTGATTTGCATTTCCCTACTGATTACTGATGCTGAGCATCTTTTCATGTGTTTACTGGCCATCTGTATATCTTATTTGGGAAAGTTTATTCGAGTGTTTGGCCATTAAAAATTTTTTTTCCTTATGATTGTTAGGTTGTATCAGACTTCTTTTGTGACAGTTCAGGGTGTTCAGAGAGAGGATTCTTAGAGACCTGGATGGAAGCTGCAAGACTTTTTATGACTTAGCAGCAGAAGTCCCAAGATCTCAAGGCTGGGTGCAGTGTGTTATGTGCCTATAGTTCTAGATACTCAAAGGACAGGCAGGAAGATTGCTTGAGCCCAGGAGTTTGAGGCAATGATCAGATCCATGAATAGTCACCACACTCTAACCTGAGCAACATAGCAAGACCAGTCTCTAAAAAAAAAAAAAAAGTCTCAGGACCTCACTTCTGCCCGGTTCTATAAATCATGCAGGTCACTGAGATCAGCCTAGATTCTGGGAAAAGAGTAGTGAAAATTTGTGGCCATCTTTAGTCTACCAAAGTAAAATATTAAAATTAATTTTAACAATTCAGTTGTTTGAATAGCAGCAACAATAATAATGCTGCTACAACTTCAGATTAATACAGCTTCTTTCCTCCTGTGGTCTTAAAGTATTTTCATCTGTAAAAGTCTTCACTATGGCATTTTTGCACATTTTAGACAGTTTTAATTATTTTTTTCTTTCTTTCTTTTTTTGAGACAGAATTTTGCTCTTGTTCAGGCTGGAGTGTAATGGTGCTGTCTCGGTTCACCACAACCTTCGCCTCCTGGGTTCAAGTGATTCTCCTGCCTTAGCCTTCTGAGTAGCTGGGATTATACGTGCCCACCACCATGCCTGGCTAATTGTTTTTTTTTTTTTTCAAATTTTATTTTTTATTGCATTTTAGGTTTTGGGGTACATGTGAAGAACATACAATATTGTTGCATGGGTACACACGTGGCAGTGTAATTTGTTGCCTTCCTCCCCTTCACCTATATCTGGCATTTCTCCCCATGCTATCTCCCTCCACCTCCCCACCCCCCACTGTCCCTCCCCCCCACTGTCCCTCCCCTATTTTCCCTCAACATACCCCACCGTATAGTGCTCCCCTC
>PVKP010034186.1:0-24423 GCA_004027715.1 Plecturocebus donacophilus | reverse complement strand
CATGCTGAATTGTAATCCCCAGTGTTGGAGGTTGGCCTGGTGGGAGATGTTTAGGTCATGGGGCCGGATCCCTCATGGCTTGGTGCTGTCCTCATGATAGTGAGTGAATTTTCCCATGATCTCATTTTTGTCAAGTGTGGCACCTCCCCATCCCCCAACTCTATCTAGCTTCTCCTCTGCCATGTGAGACGCTGGCTCTCCCTTTGCCTTGTGTTATGAGTAAAAGTTTCCTGAGGCCTCCCAAGAAGCCAGACTGTTGCCAGCAGCATGCTTCCTGTACAGCCTGTGGAACTGAGGGCCAATTGAACCTCTTTTACTTATTAATTACTCAGTCTCAGGTATTTCTTTTTAGCAATGCGAGAATTGCCTAATATAGTATCTCTGTTTCAAAACATTATGTTTTACACTATAAATATATACAATTTTTATCAATTTTAAAATGAATTTTAAAAAGGAGGGAAAAAAGAGAGTCATTTCTGTGACTTCCTGTCCACTGGTCACCTCACCAGCCTCAGTTTCCCCCATCAGCAGACTTGATGCACATCTTTACACAGATGTTGCCTGAAACCTCTTAACCACTTCCTTTCAGCTTCTATGAAACATAATAAAGCCAGCAGGGCTCTTCCCAGGTGAACTGAGACTTCTATTCTCCTTCCTATGACCTGGGAAAAGTCTTGGAGATTGGAAAGAAGCAATTCAGAATTAGACCCATTTGTTGTCAGAGGTAATGAGAGCTACTCTGCAACTTGTCTGGGCTGGAAGAGAGAGACACCTCCTGTCACCCAAGCCCTGCCCTCAGAGGGATGAATCTTGTCCTCTGTGCATTCAAGAGAATGAGTAGGTCAGGGTCCCATGCATATTTCCCTGTCTCCTACTTCTAGCTCTGTATAACTTTGAAGCAATTACTTACATCCATCAACATGCAGATATTCATGCCAGAGTTCAGTAAGTATTCTATTCTTGTATTCAGGTGAGGTGATACTTTAAAGGCTTATTCCCTTCATGTTCCTCTCTTCAGAGGACAGTTAGGGACACACAATCTTCCATAGGTACCAACACCCAAACTTTCAAGTCACTTCAGGCTGTCTGAGTCTTCAGAGCTGAGACCTCAGATGTCTTAGAGCAAAAACATCCGCTATTGTATCTTGCCTAAATTCCCTTTCATCAAACCTGTAAATATAACAAAATGGCTACTCTCTTATGCCACTAGGTTGGAGTGGTTTGTTATGCAGCAATAGATACACTGAAAGAATCATAAACTATTTATTGAGCGAGAGAGAGATAGCATTGTATTGTAAGCCTTTGGGGTCTATATTAAAAATTATGAGGAAGAGTAGATAAACAGATGCATCACTGATTAAAATATAAAATAATTTTTACAACTCAAGACGGCACATTTAATATTGGCCAATTATCTTCAAAGAGCCTTGCTCAAGTATGACACCACAGCTTGGAACAGCTGCTTCGTGAAAAGGTAGCATCCTGGGGTTTGCAATACCCGAGGTTTATTTTCCAGGGGGATGTTTACTTCCACTTTTACTTCCCCATAGGACCCAACTCCATATTATTCTTTTATTCCTCCCTCCTTGTATATAACCTTTCAGCAAAAGATCAAACTCTGGCCCTATTTCCCCTGACACCACTGAAAAAAAGAACAAGGGAAAAATTTGGATCTAAAGAAGTCCACAGAGACCCTATATAACTGGGAAATGTGCCATTTGCATTTATTTATTTTATATATGGCTTCAAATTCTTTGAGATCCTCAAGGACTTTGGTTTGGCTGACTCTGGGGGCAAAAGTAAGTCTATGTAGTCCAGCATTTAGTTGACTGCCTCTCTTGATCTATGCTATGCTCCAGTAGTGCAGCAAAGACTTGCTTTGCTTTGTATTGTAGACACACACAAGTAGACATTCGGAAATTTAGCATCAGGGTGGAGCCGAGAAAGTAGGTAAAAGTTAAAATAGGCAGAAAGTTGAAAAGATAAACTATTAATCTTGATAGTAGGCATATAAGCTTACTAAAGAAGAAATCACTTTACATATGAAACCACTGCATAGCAAGGAAGACCCAATACCTGAAGATCAAATTAAATCAAAGCATAATGGCTTCTAAAAATAGTAATAATGAGAAAGCTATTGGGTTGATATATTAAATTATAGATATTTGACATAAACCTTGTAACCAGAAGAGTTTTCAGTGCCTCTGTAGTCTCTTTCTCCTCTCAAACCATTTTGCCCATTGTCATTATATTAATCTTCCAAAAAGTTTATTTCCATTATAAAGAGTCAGAAAGTATTTTCTTCTACTGTCCTATTTTGGATTTGAGAACCTGCGAGCCAGAAAGGTGATTTAGCCAAGGTACACAACTGCTTCATGAACTGGAGCCCAGATCATCTAATTTCTGCCTAAAACGACATACTTTCTTGGGGCACATTGAAAGGCAGTAGAGAAGATGGAAGAGAGGTGTGAGGAAACGGGAGCCAAGAGATGTGGGTTATCACCCAGGGAAACAGAAAGAAACTCACAAAAACGGTGAATGCTGTTCATTGAAAGTGAGTATAGGTGATTAAAATGGAACTGCAATTACACTTGTAACTTTGTTTCAACAATCATAATAAAATAATTCATGATTGAAATAACCCACATTAAGCATCCTATGTGTGCACTTATACTCCATGGGCATCAGTTTCTATGACCAAATGGATTTGCTTCTTGCAGAATAATTTATGTCATGTATGTAAGATTGATTAAAAAATCCTCACAAAAGTTAATATACATCTAAATAGTTTATATATATTGACTTCATAGCACTCATAGTACAGAAACTAATCTCACAGAAGTATGTTGATAGAAATAAAGGAAAAGATGTAATTTGACTTCATAGCACTCATAACAGAAAAACCAGGGCTGAGCATGGTGGCTCACACTTGTAATCCCAGCACTTTGGGAGGACAAGGTGGGTGGATCACCTGAGGTCAGGAGCTCGAGACCAGCCTGGCCAACATGGCAAAATGCTATCTCTGCTAAAAATACAAAAATTAGCTGGGTGTGCTGGTGGGTGCCTGTAATCTCAACTACAAGGGAGGCTGAGGAAGGAGAACTGCTTGAACCCGGGAGGCAGAGGTTGCAGCAAGCTGAGATCACGCCACTGTGCTCCAGCCTGCATGACAGAGCGAGACTCCATCCCAAAATAAATAAATAAATAATAGAAAAACTAATCTCACAGAGGCATGTTGACAGGAATAGAAGAAAGGATTTTAAAACAATTTTATTGAGCTCAAGATACCTATTTTTAGATTCTGTCTAAAAATGTAAGTTTTGTCAAAACTTACATCAATTGAAATAACATCATATTTGTGCCTAAATTACCTTGAGTTTTTGCAATGGTTGTCCTTAAATTGCAACACTCAATATCAAAATCCATGCTTCAGATATGGGCTATTAAAATTAGAATATAAAATCAGTATCTTGAAGAGATATCTGCACCCCATGTTCAATTGCAGTGTTATTACAATGGCCAAAATATGGAAACAACCTAAGTGTCCATGAATGGGTGAATGAGTAAAGACAATGTGATACACACATACACACACACACACACACACACACACACACACACACACCACGCACACAATGGATTATTATTCAGCCTTAAAAAGGAAGGAAATCTTGCCATTTGAGACCACATGGCTGAACTAGAGGACATTATATGCCAAGTGAAATAAGCCAGGCACAGAAAGACAAATACTGTATGATCTCACTTACATATAGAATCTAAAGAAGTTGAACTCATATAAGAAGAGGGTAGAATGACAGTTGCCAAGGATGGGAGGAGGGGTGAAAATGGGAGATGGGGGCCAAAGAGTGCAAAGGTTCACTTATGTGGGATGAATCAGTTCTGGAGCTGTAATGTACAGCATGCTGATTATAGTTAATAATAATGTACTGAATACTTGAAAATTACTTTAAAAAGTTGATCTTGAGTGGTCTCAGCCCACGCAAAAGATCATAACTTTGGGAAGAGATGGATATGTTAATTAGCTCAGTTGTGGTAATTATGTCACAATGTGTATCATCACCTTGTACACCCTAAATATATACAATTTTTGTGTGTCGAGTCTACTTCAATGAAGCTGGAAAAAAGAGTAGGACAAAAATACCCCTCAAAAACCTTCCTCGGTAACGAGATTCCACCCTTCCCCACATAAGTCCAACAGAATGAGAGTTCAGAATCTGAAATGAAATTGGGTTATGGAAAATGTGCAAAGTTTTCTTTCTTCTATGCTGGAGTTTGTGAAATGAGAATCATACCCATTAAGCATTTCATATATCAAAAAAGAGTCTCTTAATGGTGTCCTTAGAACCTTATAGACTCTCCCAAAGACAACTGTTTTATGTGATGTATCGGTGAATACAACCTCTCTGAAATGTAGCATCTTCAAAGACAATCAGTCTAGTAAAATGTCTTCCTTTAATTGATCCTCTTTCTTGTATATTTAATATAAAAAAGAAACATATGTTCCTGGAAGGATCTATTTTACAAGGCTTTAGATCGCGTCCACAGCCAGATGGAACAAGGCAAGATGTAGAATGTGCAGCAGCCAGTATGACGGGGCTTACAACTCAGTCATTGAGCACCTTCCTCAAGGTCTGGTTAAAGCCTACAGGAAGTCCCAGTGCCAAGGATTGCAAAAGGGAGAGAAATAACATACTGTTTTTCCATCACCTCTTTTGGTTACAACTGAATTCACTTAGCAAACAATGGAAAACTAAATGAAATGAGTTTTACCTTCTTTAATAGCTGACATTACTATTTTGATCTCTTCCCATACAATCACAGAGGCCCCAATCACAGAGGCCCTAGTGCCAGCAATGGATTCTATTCTGGTCAGTGACATTTTCTTGAAGGAGTCCCAAGTTTAATAAAATGGAGAAACATTTCTTGCAATTGACATAAAGCTTTGTGTCTGTTAAGTCATAAAATCTGGAAGAAAACACCTTGAATATTTAGTCCAATGTTGCTGTTTTTCCCCAAGGTGGTTGATCAACAAACACACAAGGTTGGCAATAAAATCTAACAATGTTTCTAACAAGAGAAAAATTATTGCTGAATCTGCTGTAATAAGTAATTAATCTAAGGCAAATAATGACACCATGGGATTAGGAGGAGGAAAAATCCATTAAAATGCCCTTTGTGTACTTAAAGGAGTTTGCATATTCAAGTGAATTACTCGAATGCTGGAGGACATTTACCCTCAGCATCTGTTTTATTATCCACTAGGAACCTGTGCACATACCTTGGCTAACCTCATCCTTGCTCCACCAAGATAAACATGCCAGAAAGGCATTGGATTTGGCCAAGAATGAAGCATTCACTACGCCATCAAGCATGTTTTCTTTGTCATGAGGGAGCACTCAACTGGTTTTCCAAAGGCACACGTGCAAAATAGGATGATCTCGGCCTGGTTGTGGTGCCTCTTCCTCCTTCCGGTGGGGACAGCCCTTCCTCAGTGCACTTTCATAAGGGCAGTGTCTTTTCCCCAATGGGGCCTGTGTGATTTATAACTCTGGAGAAAAGCTTACACTCCATCTAATTGGGTGGTCAACATTTGGACTCAATTTTGAAATTCATTTTCTGTTACTCTTTGTAAACCTAACAAAATGAACAAGTGTAGTTAATTTAGATGTCTCTGGGCAATTTTCAGCCATATGTACCTTGCGGCTTAAATTAAAAAGCCATTAGACCAGAAGACTGTATTTTGCTGTCACAAAATTGCTCTTTTAAAGGGTGTGTGTGTGTGTGTGTGTGTGTTTGTGATTCCAAGAAAAACAAAATGAGTCATTGGATTGTAAGCTCCTTGAGGGCATAATCTTGTTTAAGTGACATATTTACTTTGGAAATTTTTATTTATCTTTTTAATCAACAAATATTTATTATGTGCCCAGTACTACCAATCGGTGGATAAATGAATGTAGGAATAAATGAACAAATGAATGAATAAGCCATCCGCTTCATTGTCGTGTCAATTAACATTGTATCTTCTTGTTTTTCATGCCCTGAGAAAATACAACAATTTACAAAAACCCCTTGCAGCCCACAGATCTTATACTTGGGAGTGAGCAAGCAGTACCATCGTTAGTATTAAAGAAAAAAAATTTTTTTTTAATGTAAAGTATGTGTACCTTCATGGTAATGAATAATTCACCTGAGTACCTTCTGATTTACATACTCTATAGGTATTTTAATAATATCCGTTAACATGAAGCCTTTACTTTGGCTGAAGAAATGTTCTAAGTTTAAACATACAGTAATTCCTTCTTATCCACAGGGGATACATTCTTAAGACCCACAGTGGATGCCTGAAACTATGAATGCTATCAAACCCTATATATACAATGCTTTTTCCTATACATACCTACCTATGATAAAGTTTAAGTTATAAATTAGGCACAGTAGGAGATTAACAACAAAAACTAAAAATAGAACAATTATAACAATGTATTGTTATACTGAAATCTTGGAGAGCAAAACTGCAGATAAGGGGGACTTACGTATCTTCTTACTTAATCCTCATAACAACCCTATGAGGTAGGTATCACCCCTACTTCATATCTGAGGAAACTGAGATACAGAGAGGTTGAGCAATTCCCATAAGGCTGCGCAGCTATTTGGTGAGACTGCCAGCCTCTTGGTATCACAGTCTGACCCTAGTTCCTGTGCTCTGAATCTCGCCATTCTCACTCCCATCTCCCCAGTCCATATACAGTAAAGAGGCTAGCAGGCTACAGTGGGCTTTATTTGCTTAGAGGAAATTTTTGTCTTCACCCACTTCAATAAGGGAACAGGATTGTTGGAGCTACACTAACCAGCAAACAAGAGCTTCATGAGCCATCATTCATGTAAGAACTCTATTTATGCAACATTGTGTGTGCACATGTATGCATGCATAAACCGATGCAAAAAAGAATAGTTACCAAAATATGAATGTTTGCTATCTTAGACTGATGAGATTTCTGATGAATTGAATGTTTCCCCTTGCCTTTGCCTATGTTGTTTGAATTTTTACAAAAGAGCAATAAAGAATTGGTACAAGCAGAATAAATATATTAAATCATTTTTATTGTGAAATAGGGATGGCTGTGGAGTCAGCTTGGGTTTAAATCACTTGGATCTGAGCTTGGGCAAGTTTCTTATCCTCCCTACTTTGTTCTTCCTTATCTGCAAACTTAGGTTAATGAAAATACCTGCTATCACCAGACCTGGAGAAGATGGCAGCGAAAGGCCCACTGCCTTCACAGAGATCACACGTGTGGCTTCTGGAGATGCAAAGAAAACTTTCACCTTGAAGACCTGCCATCAGCTTTCCTTTCTAACAAGGAAGACGTGGCCACAGCTCAAACAGCGAGATGTGCTCCAACTCCATTTGGATTGTCAAATCTTCTTTTCTGTTTTATATCAAGAGTTGAGAACAGCCCTGAGCAGCAGCCCTCCAAACGGCTTCACTCTTGGCATTCCCAGCATGAGAATCAGTGTGGGAACAACATACTGGAATGTTGAGTCCATTCATCTCCTTCGATCTGGCCAAAGAGGAAGCATTTTCACATAAGACAGGTACAGTAGTTCTTTCCTTTTATGCCGTCTCTATGCACATTGGCTTTTGAAAAGAGCACTGATTGACAGTGAAACCCACCCATGAAACAGAGAATGGAGAAAGCTGGGAAGACTGGCTTCCCTGCTGCTTGTGGGATAGAGAACACGGATAGACAAGGTCATGGCAGCTCAGAAGAGAAGAAAATGGGAGCCAGTGGTCTGTGGAACAACAATAATGATTATTACACCTTGTTACCTTCCCTGGCTGCAGAAGACCTTTGCTATAATATATTTGGAGGAATTCCCAGCCATACATGGCCACATTCAATAAGAACCTGGATCCCTGGGACTCCCAGCCAGGGCAAAGCATGTGACAGGGACTCCTCTACTCAGAGTCACTCAGCTGAGACTTATGTGACTATAACAGGTCCGTTGCCCAATGCACAGTAAGTCAGTACACTGACACCTGGGGCTGCAGCAGAGAAAGTTTTCATTGTAAGGCTGCCAAATGAGGGGATGGGAAGAAAACTCAAAGCTGCCTTGCTGAGGAGTTTGGGGATAGAGACTTTAAGGGGTTTGGAATGGGCTGAGGTGTAGGGATCATTGATTGGTCTAAGAATGCAGGGCAAAGTCATGGCCTGGGAGATGAATAAACTGCATCCTCATGCTGATTCAGTTCCTCTATGGGGGTCTTCAAGCTGGTTGGCATCAGCTGTTCCACTGGAATTCAGGATCTGAAAAACATCTTAAGCAATGTTTAAAAAAAAAAAAAAGCATTGTGATCCCAGTGTGTGATCCTATCTACAGGAACGGGATGCAAACGGTCAGTGTCTACTGTCATGTGGCTTTCAGTTACAAGGAGGTGGGCCAGAGTGCGCAACCTGATGAATGCTTGTCATCTTATATCTGCCTAGAGCTCAGCACGTATTTCTTTTTAACCCTGTGGGGATCGTTTCACTTCCAGTTAGGAGAAGGCTCCCTGAGCTCCTGTTTTGCTAGTGAGGGCAGCACTAGGGGTATCTGGCTTCCAGAAGTGCCAGAGAGTCACAATGTCAAGTTCCTGGCAGGGCCGCGGTACTCGTGGGACAGTGGCCCTGGCGGTTTTTCCAGTGCTGGGCAGGGAAGCAGCCTAGTCTCAAGTCTCCCAATATTCTTTACCAAAATCCTTTCTTGCTTAGTTAGTGGCAAATTTCTTATGTATAACTAAGAACCCTAAAAATTACAGTACCTACTGTAAAGGATATTTTTAGCCTTCCAGAACCCTGAGAACCATGGCTGAGCAAAGTTCTTGCTAGCCAATCCTGCACATGGAGATGGAGCGCAGGACTGCTCCACGCATCCCTTTATCCCCATCCAGGACAACCATCACAAGGGGCCCTTCTACCACTCCCTGCGCTCTGGGTCTCCAAAGCCCTCATTGTCATTAACATGAGAGGTTCCCCACCCCCACACCAGTGGTTCTCAAATTCAGCTATATGACAATCAACTGGGGAGCTTTTAAAAAATTCTACAGCCCAGGTTATACTCCATACAAATTCAACCAGAGTCACTGGGGTGGACTCCAGGCATCATTAACTTTTAAGCTCCCTAGGTGACCCCAATATGCAGCCAAGTCTCAGAACTAATGGTCTAATCAGTGGTGTTCAAACTGTGCTCCTCAGACTAGCACCTCCAGAGAGCTGTGTTAGAAATGTAAACCTCAAGCCAGGGTGCTCACACTTGTAATTCTAGCACTTTGGGAGGCTGAGGCGGGTGGATCACTTGAGTTCAGGAGTTCAAGACCAGCTTGGTCAACGTGGTCAAACCCCCATCTCTACTAAAAATACAAAAATTTGCCACATATGGTGGTGCATGCCTGTAATCCCAGATACTCGGGAGGCTGAGGCCGAAGAATTGCTTGAACCTGGGAGGCAGAGGTTGCAGTGAGCCGAGATGGCGCCACTGCACTCCATCCTGGGCAACAAGAAGGAACTCTGTCTCAAACACACAAACAAAAAAGCAGAAATGCAAATATCAGGCCGCACCCCAGACCTACTGAATCAGAAACTACAGGGAGAGTTCACTACCCCACAAGCACCAATCTGGGTTTTCATAATCACCCTCCACGTGATTCTGCTGCGTGCTCAAGTCTGAGAACCACTAGACTAAATCACTCCCACGCTGAAATTTAGGCATTTTAAAAATTTACTGTTTCTAGTCACTGCTTAAGAACACTTTTATTCTTGCAATTAATATTTCATGATGCAAATTTCTGCATAGAGAGAATTTTTCATGTGTTTCAGGGTGGATACAGACTGTAAACCAACTTTATCTGCCCCCAACTCAAGATCAGAGTGAATCCATTTTTTTTTGAAAAGCCTAAAATATCTATTTCATGATGTTTATTCAATCAGACTACGTGACTTCATTTTGAAAGGTTGAACTGAAAAAAAAAAAAAGAGGTGAGATGGTTAGCATAGAGAACCCTTAAGCAGAGACTTGAATTATAGCAATGAAATACATAAACACACACTTGTGCCGGCATGCACACACCCACACACATGCACATACTCTTTCTCACACACATGCACATACTCTTTCTCACACACACACAATTCCATGAAGTGTCCTTGGAAGTACTTGTAGATTTCAAGGACAGGAAGAAATTGGTGGTTGACCACGAGAGACCTAATATGCAATACTGTATCGCTTGGCACAAAAATCATACAGTCCCAGGTGAGGAAGGATTATCCTGTGACCTTTTCTGTGTAAGAGAAGATTAGACAGAACTGTCTTCAAAGCCAGCTTCTGCCACGTACCAGCAGTGAAATGAGAATAATCATTTTGATCCTATAGTAACAAGTGCTATCAATAAATGGTTTTATGTTTGCTGACTTTATTATTGCTCTTCTCATCATCATGGCAGTGGCCACCTGGAATTCTTCTAAATACAATCACCCTCTTGAGATTTGTAAGCACAAAGAAGAACGACCTCACCACACTGATTTTTCTATCCAGTCCTGATAAAGGGAGGCTTCAAGAAAGCCTGAAAGAGAGGAGAGGTCTGGTAAATTTTAAGCACAACTGTCTCCTCCCCAGGCTCCAAAATAAAGTAGAGCATCTGGGCTTGAGGAAATGGTAGAAGAGAATAATTGCTTTAAGAATGTTGTGTCTCTTTTCTTTGTGATATGCTCATTTTTTAAAGTAACATGGTGAGTAGTAACCAACACCCTAGTGGAAGCCTGAAGAGAGAGAGGTGGTCACAAGAGCTTAGAAGTGGAGAAAGCAAAATGCAGGGATCTCAGAAGTGATGATTAATAGTCACAACCAACACTAATTAACTAGGCACTTACAATTTGCCAGGCCCCCAAAGGACTCCACCAGGTTTATCCGTATGCAATCATGAGCCCCATATTTCAGATGGAAACCGAGCACAGAGTGGCTAAATAAACAAAGTGAATGTGGAGATTTGAACCTGAGTTTGCCTTGCTGTGGAGTTATCACTCTTAACGTGCCAAGGAGTAAGGGGCGACCCCTATAATTAGAACCTCTGGAGTCCTGCTTGCCTCTGCTATAAAGACACCATCAAGTCCATGGCCATGTTTGGGGGCAGATAAGATGGTATAGGGGCAGGCTCAACTTCAAATGGAAACACAGAAAAATAATTGCAGTATATTGTAATTAGTGTCATTCTGGGAATGTCTCAATGGGAGTGATAGCTAAGCTGAGACCTGAAGGAGTTACCACTGTTTGAGAGGTGCAAAAGGGAATTCCAGGCTGGAGAACAGCCTCCATGGATGACTGGAGGCCTGCAAGTATGGCCCTTTAGTAAGATGTAAGGGTTCAGTGTGGCTAAAATGCAGACCAAGGCTTTTGACTTTACTGTGGCAACAGAGGAGTCACTGAAGAATTTTAAATAAGGAAGTGTCTTGATCCAATTTGAGTTTTGGAAAGGTTGTTCTGGCTGTAGCCTGGAAAATGTATTGGGTTTGGTAGTTGCTGATCAGAGACAGAGAGATCTTGAAGGGGTAAGTATTGAGAACTTACGACATGCCCATCATTGTTCTAGCGTTGTGCTCTGTGCTAAACTAGGCGGCTGGAAGTGTGCTCTCCTGAACTCACATTCTAAGGGTGGAAGGAAAACAAGCAAGTCGCCATGAACACAGAGGCTATGGTAATCCTTCAGGTGAGAAGTGGAGGTCCTCCCTCCTGTGCTTCTCAGGCTCATTACAGTATAGGGAAGGATTAGATTCCCCCAACCCCCCGCCGTCTCCCACTGCCAGCTCATTCCAGACCCATATGTGAGCCTAATGGGCATGATTAATGCACCCTCACACAACATGGGACCCACCACGCAAGTCTGACAACAAATGAATTGGACTCTTTATTCTGGGAGACATGTTTATTCATTCTTTGTATAGACATTTGCAATAAAAGTTTCTAGAGCCCTACTTTCAGTTACTCTTTTTTGTTTGTTTTATGGTGCTTTTTTTTTTTCTTAAGACAGAGTACTGCTCTGTGGCCTAGGCTGGAGTTCAGTGGCACAATCTTGGCTCACTGCAACCTCTGCCTACTGGTTCAAGCAATTCTCCTGCCTCAGCTTCCCAAATAGCTGGGACTACAGGTATGCACAACCACGCCCGGCTAATTTTTTGTGTTTTTAGTAGAGACAGAGTTTCGCCATGTTGCCCAGGTGCCCAGGCTGGTCTCCAACTCCTGAGCTAAAGTGATCCGTCCACCTTGATCTGCTAAAATGCTAGGCTTACAGGCGCAAGCTACCACGCCCGGCCTCAAGTACTATTAATCAGAGTGGACTGTGGTGCTTTTCCCTGAGATAGAAGCAGATCTGGAGGAAGGCACAGCATTGGAGGTGTTGACGAGATGAGCAGCTGGTGGAATGCAAGAGCTGTCTGGGCAGGTGAGTATGTGGGCTTGAATTTAAATCCACGAACAGGTGGCAAGTGCAAAACACATTGGCACTTCAGTTCCTTCAACTTAAATATGATTCAGCTTCACTGTCTCCCATCTTAGATCAACTCATGCAGGTGATAAAGTCCATTGGAACTGACTCAGTGAAAAGCAAATACTATTGCTAACGGAATTACGTCTGGGCACCTACTGAGAACGTGGCAGGGAAGGAAGGAGGGAGGAACAGATCTCGAAGCTGCATGGTTACTGGGATACACAGCATGGTGAACCCGCTCTTGCTGGTAGGAAACAGCATTTTCCCGAAAGGCCTTGACTCTCCAGGGTGAGGTCCTCGGTCTGAAACCCTGAGCAGAAACCCTTTTCCAGTAGCTGCAGTAGCCCAGGAAGCAGCAGCAGGTCCTGGCTTTTTCGTGTCAGGCAGTGTGGAAAGTAGAAAAGTTCCTTTTTAAAGTTTCCTTTTCTTGTTAAAGAATAAGTGTGCTAATAACTTTGTTAAGCCCTATCCTATGTAGCTGTTAGACATGCCATGCTGACAGGCACGTAGTACATTCTATGTCCTTGTACTTTAACCAAGATGTCTGTGCTAGATATGCTCACAGGCATGTCCCAGCTGTCCATTGCTTTTACCTTTTTAAAAAAGTTTTAAATTGTTAACCGATCGGGTTTTAGTTTAAATTGTGGGGTCTGGCTCCAGCCAATGGAGATCAGACACAGCAGTAAAGAAGACCCCAAATGTGTAAGGGATAAATTTGTGTGTTTTCCTTTGTTCATCGTACTCTCGTGGCATGATGGCTAGTGAGGGTACCCCTCCTGCAGTCCAGGAAGTAAAAATTGTGTTACTGAAAGATTCTTTGTCTTAGTGCTGATTTCTCTTTGTGGTACTGAGCATCTATTTCCAACAGGCAGCCTACTGCAGGGAGGTTGTCTCAGTGGTCTTCCTTCTGCTCTTGTAGCCGAGTTCCTGGGTTCAGGGATTGGCTTCTGATGGCCTTTCACCCTGGAAAATGCTTTGGAGTAACCCACCACCCCAGAGAAGCTCTGAACTGAGGCACTTCAGAGGCCTGACTACCCCCAAAAGACCTTTTCTAACACCGATGGCTTCCAGGGGAAAAAGGCACACACCCTTTCACCTTGAATTGGGTGTGATTATGAAGACAGATCCCCAGAGACTTGGCCCTCCCCACCTCCCGCCCTCATCTATCCTCCCTCCTCCACCTCATCCCTAGAGGCTCTCTGAGGCCACAGGCCACACCAGTCCAGGCCACACCCTTGCTCTCTGGTGGGAAACCCATCAGAGGATCGCTAAGTGCCTCACTGTCATCCCAAATGCAGTGCTAAGTGCGGCACTAGATGCAGTCCCAGACCCAGACACGCTAAAGAGATTGAAAGAAGATTGTGACCCATCGCTATGTTATACCACCAGCAGTGAGCTTTGAATGGATACTTTCACATATCAAATGATCTGGGGAAGCACCATTATAATATATTGTATTTGTGTATTTAAAAAGACCAATTAGGCTGGTCATGGTTGTGCATGCCTGTGGTTCCAGTTTCTCAGGAGGCTGAGTTGGGAGGATGGCTTGAGTCCAATAGGCAGAGGCTACAGTGAGCTATGATCACACCATTGCATTCCAGACTGGCCAACAGTGCAAGATGCTGTCTCTTTAAAAATGTTAAAAATTTTAAAGTAAAATTAAAAGACCAATCAGCTAAATGTTTTAAATATCACAATTGCCATTTATTCATTTTTTTAAAAAAGTCAAGAACCTCAAATAATGCAAGCTGTCTGACGTTCTTTCATCATCTAGGACACTCGCTTCTTCCTCACCCATCCATCCCTAGGAACTTGTCTGTTCATAAAAAAAAAAAAAAAAAAAAAAAAAATCGGTAATATGACCAGCAGAGGGCAGCAAGAGACAAAGAATAAGACAATCAATTTAGCTTCCCCAGCCCCCAACTTTGAAATCCTGGATTAGAATGGTTTCAATTGGGAAAAGGATGGTGGAGGAGTAGAGATGGAATCCAAACCACAGAATCCAAATTCATAAAGTTAAGTGGATGCAGAACTTGCTGGAACAAGATTTAGATTTATGGAGGACAATAGTCAGTCATTTTTTTTTTTTTGGTTTTGAATTCTACGAAAGAAGGCCACCCAGCAGATTTTTAAAGAGAACCTGGCTCTCTTTGCTGATGTCCACGAACTCAGTAACATACATATTATTTGGGAAATGTCCCATAGATAAAGATGAGAGAAAGTGGTTCCCTTTGAATATTCACCCCACCGTGAATTGGAAATATGTGTCTCACAATGGGCCAGGAGTACCCGGGCAGCTGGTGTGTCTGGCATTCAGCCCTGGCATCTCGGGACCCACCTGCCGTGGGTGAGGAGAAGTGGAAGACGCTGGGAAGAAAGGTGGGGTGGGCCTTTTGGTCCTGACTGAATCTCTTACTTTCTAATGAATCCTTAACATGTGTTAACATGTCAACCCTGATACAAAGAACCGTGTACCCTAAGGAAGACAGTAAGGGGACACAGAAGAGGAAATTGTGGTCGTGGGAGGCTGCTTCATGGGAAATGGTTTTTTGGGGTCCTAGATGGAAATGGTGGAATTGAAAGTCCTGGCAACTGTAGTCCGCAAGACACGTGAGTTTGTGCCTATTACAGGGACTCTGTATTAGTTTCTGAGGGCTGCCATAACAAAAATGCCACCAACAGGAAGGCATGTGATAACAGAAAATTATTCTCTCCCAGTTCTGGAGGCGAGAAGTCCAAAACCAGTGTGATGGCAGGACTACGTTCCTCCGAAGTCCCTAGGGAGGAATTCTTCTGTATGAGTCTGTTTTCACACTGATCTAAAGAGCTACCTGAGGGACGGGGCCAAGATGGGCGACTAGAAACAACGGTGATCGGAGGTTCCCATCAAAAAGAACCACAGTAAGTGTGTGAATGCTTCACTGGCAACCAGGGTATCCAAGTTCTCTCATCAGAACTGACCAGGAGGCTGGAGTGGTCCATGGAGAGGAAGGAAGAGCCCCTGAGAGCCTCCCGGGGCAGGGGAGCCCCCACACCCCCCAACCAAAGGAGGTGATGAGTTAGCTGCTACCCGGCTGGAAATCAGTGTTTTTTCCATGGAACTATGCAACTCATGGATCTGAAGATCCCACTGGTGAACCCACACCACCGGGGCCTAGCATCCCAACCCCAGAGCCATGCAGATTCTCAACAGCCCCTCAGCTGCAATCTGCTTAAGCCTCCCTAGCTCCCAGGCAGGCAGGAGGAGCAATCAGCACCACAGCTGTGGCTATCTGCTGTCTAAGCCCTTTGAGCTCCTTGGAAGAGGGGTGGCAGCCAGCAGTGGGACCACAACTGCCTAACACGCTAAGCTCCTTGGGCAGGGAAAGGGCAGAATCTATCTCTATAGCTCCAGGCTGCACTTTTCACCTGCTGGAGCTGGGGAGGCTGGACGGCTTGGTCTCAAGATGTGTCCCCGACAGCCCAACACACTGGCTATGGCAGACTGCAGCCAGAGTGCTTCTTCAGGCCTGACCCTGACTCATCCTTCCTTACTAGGCAGGGCTTCCCTTCAGGAATTCTAATAACTCCAGCCAGAGGCTCAGGGACAAAACCCAGACCTCCCTGGGCCTGTGCCCCTAGGAGGAGGGGTGACTGCAGTGTCTGCAGACCAGCAGACTTAGCCTTTTCTCCTGGTAGTTCTGAGGGATCCAGGCAGCCCAGAGGAGTGGGTTTCCCCTTAGTGAAGCACACCCCCTCCACCAAGGCAGTCAAAGGGCTTTGTTAAATGGGTACTGTTCCCCATGCCACCCACCTGGGTGAGATCCTCCAACAGGGATGTCAGGCACCCTATACAGGAGAGATCCTACTGGCATCAGGTCAGTGCCCCTCGAGGTCAGAGATGCCAGGAGAAGGAGCAGGCACCCATCTTTGCTATTTTCCAGCCTCTTGAGTGGCATCTCTAGTTGTGGAAGTGAATCAGATGAATAGGGCATGAAGTGAACCCCCAGCAAACTGCAGCAGCCCTAAGAAGAGGGACCTGACCATTGAAAGAAAAACAGACACAAAGCAGTACAGCATCATCAACAACAAAAAAGCCCCCACAGAAACCCCATCCAAGGGTCAGCAGCCTCAAAGATCAAAACTAGACAAACTCATGAAGATGAGAAAGAATCAACAAAAAAAGCTGAAAACCCAAAAGCCCAGAGTGCCTCTTCTCCAGATGATTGCAATGTCTCTCCAGCAAGGGCACAGAACTGGGCAGAGGATGAGACAGATGAATTGACAGAAGTAGGCTGCAGAAGATGGATAATAAAAAACTATGCTGAGCTAAAGGAGCATGTTCTAATTCAATGCAAAGAAGCTAAGAACCTTAATAAAAGGTTAGAGGAATTGCTAACTACAATAACCAGTTTAGAGAGGAATATAAACAACCTGATGGAGCTGAAAAACACAGCACGAGAACTTGGTGAAGCAATACAAATATCACCAGCTGAATCGACCAAGTAGAAGAAAGGATATCAGAGTTCAAACACCACTTTGCTGAATGAAATAAGGCATGCAGACAAGACTAGAGAAAAAAGAATGAAAAGGAATGAAGAAAGCCTCCAAGAAATATGGGACTTCATAAAAAGACCAAATCTACAATTGGTTGAAGTGCCTAAAAGAGACAGGGAGAATGGAAATAAGCTGGAAAACACACTTTGGGATATTATTCGGGAGGACTTCCTCAACCTAGCAAGACAGGCCAACATTCAAATTCAGGAAATACAGAGAACACCACTAAGATACTCCATGAGAAGATCAACCCAAAGACACATAATCGTCAGATTCTCCAAGGTCAAAATGAAGGAAAAAATGTTAAGGACAGCCAGAGAGAAAGGCCAGGTCACCGGCAAAGTGAAGCCCATCAGACTAACAGAAGACCTCTCAGCAGAAACTCTACAAGCCAGAAGAGATTGGGGACCAATATTCAACATTCTTTAAAAAAAGAATTTTCAACTCAGAATTTTATATCTAGCCAAACTAAGCCTCATAAGTGAAGGAGAAATAAAATCCTTTCCAGACAAGCAAATACTGAGGAATTTTGTTACCACCAGGCCTGCCTTGCAAGAGTGCCTCAAAGAAGCACTAAATGCGGAAAGGAAAAACTGGTACCAGCAATTACAAAAACACACCAAAATATAACAACTAATGACACTATGAAGAAACCACATCAATTAGTGTGCAAAATAGCCAGAGAGCATCATAATGATAGAATCAAATTGACACATAAAAATACTAACCTTAAACATAAATGGGCTAAATGCCCCAATTAAAAGACACAAACAGACAAATTGGATAAAGAGTCAAGACCCATTGGTGTGCTGTGATGTGTTTCCCAAAGACACATATAGGCTCAAAATAAAGGGATGGAGGAAAATTTACCAAGCAAATGGAAAGCAAAAAAACAAAACAAAACAAACAAACAAAAAAAACAAAAAAACTAGGCGTTGCAATCCTAGTCTCTGACAAAACAGACTTTAAAACAACAAAGATCAAAAAAGACAAAGAAGGATATTACATAATGGTAAAGGGAACAATTCAACAAGAAGAGTTAACTATTCTAAATATATATGCACCCAATACAGGAGCACCCAGATTCATAAAACAAGTTCTTAGAGACCTACAAAGAGACTTAGACTCCAACACAATAGTACTGGGAGACATTAACACCCCACTGTCAATATTAGACACATGAACAAGACAGAAAATTAACAAGGATATTCAGGACTTGAACTCAGCTCTGGATCAAGTAGACCTAATAGACATACATAGAACTCTACACCCCAAATCAAAAGAATATACATTCTTCTCAGTGGCACACAGCACTTATTCTAAAACTGACCACATAGTTGGAAGTAAAACACTCCTCAGCAAATGCAAAAGTACTGAAATCATAACAGTCTCTCAGATAACAGCGAAATCAAATTAGAACTCAGGATTAAGAAACTCACTTGGCTGCAAGAGCAGAAGGAAGACCACTGAGACAACCTCCCTGCAGCAGGCTGCCTGTTGGAAATAGATGCTCCGTGCCGCAAGGAAAAATCAGCACTGAGACAAAGAATCTTTCAGCAACGCAATTTTTACTTCCTGGACTGCAGGAGGGGTACCCTCACTAGCCATCGTGCAACAAGAGTACAACGAACAAAGGAAAACACATGAATACATCCCTTACCCAAATGCATTGGCTGGAGTCAGATCTCACAATTTAAACTAAAACCTGATTGGCTAGCAATGTTTTCTAAACAGGTAAAAGCAATTGGAGAGCTGGGACATGCCTGTGAGCACGTCTAGCACAGGCATAGAATGTGAAGTACAAGGACATAGAGTGTACTACGTGCTTGTAAGCATGGCATGTCTAACAGCTACATAGGGCAGGGCTTAACAAAGTTATTAGCACAATTTTCCCAGTCCACCACTGATGAGCACCTAGGTTGATTCCACGTCTTTGCTATTGTAAATAGTGTCATAATGAAAATAGGAGTACAGTATTTTTGGTAGAATGATTTGTTTTCTTTTGGATATATACACAATAATGAGATTGCTGGGTCAAATGGTAGTGCTATTTTAACTTCTTTGAAAAATTTCCAAACCACTTTCCACACAGGCTGAACTAGTTTGCATTGCTTCCAACAGTGTACAATTATTCCCCTTTCTTCCAAACCTTGCCAGCATCTGTTATTTTTTACTTCTTAGTAATCGTCATTCTGACTGGTATGAGATGGCTTCTCTTTGTGGTTTTGATTTGCATTTCTCTAATGAGTGTTTTTTCCATTTTTGTTCATCAATTGTATGACTTATTTTGAGAACTGTCTCTTCATGTCCTTTGCCCATTTTTTAAATTGGAATGTTTGGTTTTTACTTGTTGATTTAAGTTCCTTGTAGCTTCTGGATATTAGACCTTTGTCAGATACATAGTTTGCAAATATTTTCTCCCATTCTGTAGACTGTCTGTTTACTCTGTTAGTAATTTGTTGTGCAAAAGCTCTTTAGTTTAATTAGGTCCCACTTGTTAATGTTAGTATTTGTTTTTGTTGCAATTGCTTTTGGGGACTTAGCCATAAATTATTTTCCAAAGCTGATATCAAGAAGGGTATTTCCTAGGTTTTCTTCTAGGATTTTTATCATTTGAAGTCTTACATTTAAATCTTTAATTCATCTTGAGTTAATTTTTGTATGGTAAGAGATAGGGGTCTAGTTTCATTCTGCATATGGCTACCCAGTTATTCCAGAACCATTCATTAAATAAGGAGTCCTTTTCCCATTGCTTATTTTTGTCAATTTTGTCGAAGATCAGATGGTTGTAGGTATGCAGGTTTATTTCTGGGTGTTTTATTCTGTTCCATGGTCTATGTGTTTGTTTTTGTGCCAGTACCATGCTGTTTTGATTACTGTATCCCTGGAGTATACTTTGCAGTTAAGTAACATTATGTCTCCAGCTTTGTTCTTTTTGCTTAGGATTGCTTTTACTATTCAGGCTAGGGATCTTTTTGGTTTCAAGTGAATTTTAAAATAGATTTTTTTTCTGATTCTGTGAAAAATGATATTGGTATTTTCATAGGGATAGCTTTGAATCTGTAAATTGCTTTGGGCTGTATGGCCATTTTAACAATATTGATTCTTCCAATCCATGAGCATGGAATACTTTTTCATTTATTTGTGTCATCTCTATTTCTTTCAGCAGTGTTTTGTGGCTCTCTTTGTAAAGAATCATCTATCTCTTTGTAGAGAATTCATCTAACCGCCCTGGTTAGATGAATTCCTAAGTATTTCATTTTTTTGTGTGGCTATTGTAAATGTGGTGTGTTCTTGATTTGGTCTCAGCTAGAACAATAGTGTATAGAAGTGAGACTTATTTTTGTACATTGATTTTGTATCCTGGAACTTTATTGAAATCGTATCAGTTCCAGGAGCCTTTTGGGAGAGTCCTTAGATTTTTCTATGTATAGAATCATATTGTCAATAAAGAGAGATAGTTTGACTTCTTTTCCTATTTGGATGCCTTTTATTTCATTCTCTTGCCTAGTTGCTCTGGCTAGGACTTCCTGAGGCAGACTTTTCATAGGAATCTTAGTTTCAGTGACTCAGTTTGAGGCTGGCTCCGGCATGATACTTAGCATGGTTTCACAGCATACTTTCTGCATGCAGTGTCCACACTGGTCTCACTGAGATAGATAACTGCAAAAGTCATTTAATATTTGTCATTGGTACTCATCCTTTTATTAGCCAGAAGTCTTTATTTTATGTCTTTTGGATAAATGTAGTACTTCAAAAAGGTTACTGAAAGGATGCTGGTAATCTTATTTTGTTTAATCAAGGAAAGTTTTTTTATATGCCTAAGATTTTTGCAAGCCTGATCTTCTTGAGTGAGTCAATGACAATTCACGGGTAATATTTGCCTTCCACATCCAGCTTGGCAGAACCCAACCAGACACAAATAAACATTCTAAGGAAGTGCCTGTCTTGTCCCACTGACTCAACAAAGCTACAAAAATATCTAACTGTAGCAGCCAGATCCTTTTGAAAATGGACCTCCATTGAAATGTGCTTTCACCTGTAACTGTACAACCACATATATTGACTTTGTCAGGGGTGCCATAGTTTGATCCTTCATTGGGATTGGCATCAGACTGTATAACTTCATTTATGCAATTATTCATTCATTCAACAAATATCCATGTATCAAGTGGTAGGACAGCTTCTTAAATGTCCCCCAACCATCTCTGCCTGCTGGTACTTACATATTCTCCTACACTTCAGTGTAGGCTGGGCCTACTGACTTGCTTTTGGCAAAATATATGCAGCTAAAATGATGGCATGTCACTTACAAGATTGGTAGGTTATAAAAGACTAACTTCTGTCCTGCTCTCATTCTCTCTCTGTCTTTGTCTGTTCTTGCTTGCCCTGATGCAGTAAGCAGCCATGTTGTGTGTTGCCCTATGGAAAGTCTCATGGGGAAAGAAACAGAATCCTACCTAGCCTGTCAGTGAGTTCGGAAGCATGTCCTACCCTGGTCTAGCCTTGAGTTCACTGTGGACCAGGCTGATATCTTCATCCTGCTTGTGAGAGATCTTGAGTCAGAAGACCCAGCTAAACCATATCCAGATCTCTCAGAGATAATACTTGCTGTTGTTTTATGCCACCACATTATGGGCTAATTTGTAACACAGAGATAGATAACTACTATATCTTTGCTGCCACTGAAGATGTAAATTGGGAGTGGAGGCAGAATGTGACGTTTTCTTAAGACATGCAAACAATTTCCACAGAAAGTGGTAAATGGCCTCATTGTGCCTCTGTTCTAAATGTGGTGATAACATAAGAAAAGATGTTAAATACATAGGACTTATAAAAGCATAGGACTCATAAAACTGACCGAACTTTAAGGTGATTTGGAATGACTTTTAATTACATGAGATATTTCTGACTGCCTGGAAATGGTTCACTGTGGACTAGAGAATATGCATAGCTCAAAATAAAAGATGTTTGGAGCTTGGAATAGGAATTATTTCAGGATATGACATCTGCCTCTGCAAAACTTATTTTTATTGATGGAACCACCATTTAAAAAAGTTAGAAAAGGAGGTAATAAGGTCATCTTATCCATTCCATTTCTGCTTTCTTCATTTTCAACCAGTATTGTATTGTTTGCTCTTTAGTAGCGGAAAAACATGGACTATAAATAAAGTAGACAAAAATATTTATGTCAGTAAGAATAGAAGGACTTTGAAGGAAACTTAAAAGAAAGGACCTTGTTAAAATTTTGGGCCAAGATGCCCAAACTCCTTTCTTTTTTTTTTTCCCCCGCCGTGCAACCCACTTCTGTGCCAGCAGCCTATGGGTACAGAGGCCAGGCAATGTTTTGGGGACACAGTTTGCATGGGGTACTATGAAAGGCCCAGGGGGATGGGCCTCCCAACTCCTATGAAATCAAAACACATGCATGAACTTTAAAATCGGTTAGAAACTCCCTGCATTTCTAAGGCTGGGCACAGTGGTTCATGCATAATATCCCCAGTAGTTTAGGAGGCCAAGGTGGATGGATCGCTTGAGCTCAGGAGCTCAAGAGAAGCCTGGGCAACATGGCGAGATCCCATGTCTGTCTCTCTCTCTGTATATATATGTACATATATAAAATATGTTATATACAACATATTATATATGTATATGACATATATATTATATATTTATATAGAGATATAATACATTATATATATAATATATATAAATCCTTGCATTTCTACTCTATCAATACCTATATTCCCAAATTTAATTCCAGAAAATTAGCTGGATACCTAAATAAAGTGAAGATAGGCAGCTGGAGATGAGTCTAGGGCTCAGGAGAAGGGTTCAGGCTGGATGAGATCTCCAAGGGAGTGGTAGAGATAAAGAAGAAAAGGGCCCCAAGGCTATAGAATAATAATCTCCAGTGTTAGGAGGATGAGAAGAAAAGGAGTAACTCACAAAGAAAACAGAAAGGCTGGCTCAGTCAGGTCTAAAGCAGGATTCGCTGGGAGGGGTAGAATATTCCTACTGACTCCTCAAGATTGTGTCCTTGGTTCTTCCTATCCTCCCACTCTTACTTATCTCATTTAGCCCTATGACCATTAAACATGCATCGCCATGAAAATTACTCCAAACCCTGTCTCTATTCCTACCTTCCAGACAGCTCTGCCTGGCTATCTATACCCAGGTGGTGCCTCAGTGAAACGTGTCCCAAATCAAACTAATCATCTTAAATCTCCACACAGATGCCATCTTCTCCTAGGAGACTTCCCTTAAGCAATTTTGATGCTACTTTCTCCTAAGAGGCTTCCCTTGAAAAATTTATCTGTAAAAGCCTTCTATCCTTCCCCTCAAACATTCTCTATTTCTTTAGGTTGTTTTATGTTTGGTAATAGTATCTCCTAATACTCAACATTATATTATAAATTCATGTCTTTGTTAATTCACTCTCTTGCTCTAGAATAGATGCCCTATGAGGACAAGGATTTAGATTCTTTGATTCCTCGATGTATCCTCATCTCCTAAAATGGTCTCTGGCCAAAGTAAGGACTCAGTAGATATTTCCTGATTCAGATATTTTGAAGCTTCTTATTACCAGATTTTAAAAATTAAATTTGTAATTTTGGAGCCCACATAACAAAACCAAAAAGAGACAAATGGGATTGCATCAAACTAAAAAGCTTCTGTGTAGTAAAGAAAATAGCCAACAGAGTAAAAAGACAAACAATGAAATGAGAGAAAGTATCTGCAAATTATACACTTGATAAGGGGTTCATATCCAAAATATATAAAAGCTCAAACAACTCAATAGCAAGAAGACAAATAACCCAATTAAAATTTTTAAATGGGCAAAGGAGATGAATAGACATTTCTCAAAAGATGACATACAAATGGCCAACAGGTATATGAAAAAGTACTCAACATCACTAATTGGGGAAATAAAAATTAAAACCACAGTGAAATATCAACTCATGCCTGTTGGAATGGCTATAATAAAAAAGGCATAAAATAAGTATTGGCAAGGATATGGAGAAAAGGAACCCTTGTATAATGTTGGCAGGAATATAAATTAGTATAGCCATTATGGAAAACGGTATGGAGGGTCCTCAAAGTATTAAAAATAGACCTACCATATGCTTCATCGACCCCGCTTCTGGATACATAACCAAAGGAAGTGAAATCAGTATGTCCAAGAGATTCTCGCACCCCCATGTTCACTGCAGCACTGTTAACAACAGCCACAAATAGAATTAACCTAATGTTCATGGATAGATGGATGAATAATTTTTTTAAAATACTATTCGGTCTTCCATTGGCATTCAGATTTCCTTGTCATTTTTTACAACATGGATAAACCTGGA
>PVKP010034185.1:0-24420 GCA_004027715.1 Plecturocebus donacophilus | reverse complement strand
ATCACACTCATCCTCCGTCAAGCCTTGTTCTCTTGCTGATGAGGAGCTGCGATCCCCCGTAGGAGGAGAGGCATTCTGATTTCGGGTGTTCTCAGCCTTTTTGCACTGGTTTCTTCCCATTTTTGTGGATTTATCCACCTGTCGTCTTTGTAATTGCCGACTTTCAGATTGGGTCTCTGAGTGGATGTCCGGCTTGTTGGTGATGAAGTTTTTTCTGTTTCTTAGTTTTCCTTCGGGGGGCGCCCCTTCCCCATAGAGCTGAGCCTTCCCGGGTTCAGCTGTGCTTGTTCTCAGCCTCAGCGCTTCCAATTGCTGTTCTCCTTGTGGGGATGGGACCGGCCGAGCCCGACCAAAAGGGCATCCAGTCCCGCACACTCCGCACCGAGAAGCGCCGCGCTGGCCAAAAGAGTCACGCTGGCGACCCGTGTGGCTCCCTCGCCGGGAATCTCCCAGTCCGTGAGCATCAAATATTCGTCTGCAATTGCGGCATCCACTCGCTCTCTGTGCCCTCACCGGGAGCCACAATCCCGAGCTGCTGCTACGCGGCCATCTTGGATCTCTCTCCACCAGGTGATGAAGTTTTTCGGTTTCTTAGTTTTCCTTTGGCGGACGCCCCTTCCCCTCAGAGCCGGACCTTCCCGGGTTCACTGTGCTTGCTGTGAAACTCTCAGTTCTCAGCGCTTCCAATTGCTGTTTTCCTTGTGGGGATGAGACCAGCCGAGCCCGTCCGTCTTGTATACTCTGTATTGGGAAGCACTGCGCCGGGCGCCGGCAAAAGAGCCGCGCCGGCCAAAAGAGTAGCGCTGGCGACCCGTGTGTCTCCTCTGCCGGGAATCTCCCGGTCTGTGGGCAACAAAAATTCGTTGGAAAGTGTGGCGTCCACTTGTTCTCTGCGCTTTCACTGGGAGCTACATTCCTGAGCTGTTGCTAATCGGCCATCTTGGATCTCTCCCACATTGCTTTCTTTAACATCTAGGCAGCTGTTGAATTTGGAGGAGGAAAAATACATACACACACACACACACACACACACACACGCCACACACACACTTTTTTTTCAGGTTATTATTTTATATTTTTCATGTCAACAATTTATCAGATACAATGCTTAACAATAGGAAACCCATTCAGTTTCATCTAATGTGAAATACTATGTTATTCCTTTGCTGAATTAAGTGTATTTTATCCTAACCATAGTTATTTCAGAGATCAGTCTCTTTCCACCTCTGTTGGTAGTTAACATAAAATTTAACTTGCATTACTACAGCAAATCATATTCTAGTGAAAATTGATATTCTTGAGGGTTACGTGTCTATACACTCTAAAATCTGTTAATGATGCTTCAGAAATCTCCAGAAATAGATATTTTACATTCTGACCAATGTTCTATTCTCTCTAAGCAATGCCTCTCTTTTCATAATATTAATATATATATTTTAATTGACACAATAATTGTACATGTTTATGGGGTATAGTGTGATATTTTCAGACATATATTCAATATGAAATGATCAAATCAGAGTAATTAGCATATCTATCACCTCAAACCTGTAACATTACTTTGTGTTGATAATATTCAAAATGTTAAAAGAGAGTTCTAGCTATTTGAGAAAATTATTAATTATTGTTTACTCTAGTTACTCTAAAGTGCTATAGAAGGCTAGAACTTATTCCTGCTATCTCTACTTTTTATCTCTGTTAACTAATGTCTCTCTGTAATACCCCATCACCTTCCTATTCTTCCCAGTTCCTCTACTAACCACTATTCTATGCTATTTCCATGAGATCAAGTTTTTAAATATTTCCATATCTCAGTGATATGGAAATTTAAAAATTTAAATTTCTGTGCCTGACTCATTTCACTTAATGTAATGTCCTCCAGGCTCATCTATGTAGCTGTTTATGATAGGATTTTATTCTTTTTATGGATGGATACCATTCCATTTTATATATCCATGCGTGTACGTGTGCACACACATACATTTGCTTTATCCATTCGTCTATTGATAGACACTCAGGTTGATGCTATATCTTGGCTATTGTGAATATTGCTGCAATAAATATGGGGTGTAGGTATCTCTTTGGCCTACTGGTTTTCTTTCCTTTGAGTATATGCCCAGTAGTGGAATTGCTGGATCGTATGGTAATTCTGTTTTTAGTGTTTTGAGGAGCCTCCATACTGTTCACCATAGTGGCTGTACTAATTTACATTCCTACCAGCAGTGTATAAGAATTCCCTTTTGTCTACATCTTAACTAGCATTTGTTATTTTTTGTCTTTTTGATAATAGCCACTAAGATAGTATCTCATTGTGGTTTTGGTTTGCATTTCTTTGGTGATTAGTGATATTGAACATTTTTTCATATACTTGTGGGCCGTTTGTATGTCTTCTGAGAAATATCTGTTCAGATCCTTTGCTCATTTTTAATTGGATTATTTGGGGTATTTTGCTGTTAACGTAAGTTTGAGTTCCTTGTATATTTTGGATGTTAATCCCTTATTGGATGAATAGTTTGCATATATTTCAGGATTGCTTTTCTATTTCTGTGAAGAGTGTCATTGGCATTTTGAATAGAGATTGCATTGAACTATAGACCACTTTATGTGATATGGTCATTTTAACAATACAGTATTTATTCTTCCAATTCATGAGCATGGAAGCATTTTCATCTTTTTGTGTTCTCTTCATTTTCTATCATCATTTTGTAGTTTTATTTGTAGAGATTTTTCACTTCTTGGTTAAATTTATTCCTAGGTATTTAATTTTTCTGTAGTTATTGTAAATGGGATTACATTCCTGATTTTTCTTCAACTAGTTCATTATTAGTATATAGAAACACCACTGATTTTTGTCTGTTGATTTTGTATCCTGCAACTTTACTGAATTAGTTTATCAGTTCTAAGAGTGTTTTTGTGGAGTCTTTCAGTTTTTCTATATATAAGATCATGTTGTTTGTAAACAAGGACAGTTTGCCTTCCTCCTTTTCAATTGGAATGCTCTTTATTTCTTTCACTTGCTTAATTGCTCTGGCTAGAACTTCCAGTGGTATGTTGAATAAGAGTGGTGAGAGTGGGTATCACTTGTCTTGTTCTAGTTCTTGCAGGGAACGGTTTCAGCTTTTTCCTGTTCAGTATGATATTGGCTGTGGGTTTTCATAGATGGCCTTTTTGTGTTTAGATGTTCCTTCTATATCTAATTTATTGTTAAGGATGTTGAATTTTATGAAATGCTCTTTCTGTGTGTACTGAGACAGTCATGGATTTTGTCCTTCATTTTGTTGATGTGATAAATCATGTTTATTGATTTGCAATAAATATTTCTCAATCATGGTATATGATCTTTTTGTTGTGTTGGATTCAGTCTGCTAGTATTTTATTGAGGATTTTTGCATCTATGTTCATCAGGATATTGGCCTATAGTTTCTTTTTTTGTTGTTGTATGCTTGTTTTCTGGTTTTGGTATCAGAGTAATGCTGGCTTCATTGAATTGGGAAGAGTTCCTCCTTTTTCAATGGGATAGTTTGAGAAGAATTGGTGTTAGTTCTTTAAAAATTTCGTAGAAGCAGTGAGGCCATCCCATTCTAGGCTTTTCTTCATTGAGGGACTTTTATTACTGCTTCAAACTCATTAGTCTCAGGCTGTTCAGGTTTCTCTTTCTTCCTGGTTCAGTCATGGTAGCTTGTACATGTTCAGGAATTTATCCATTTCTTCTAGGTTTTTCAATGTATTTGTGTATAGTTGTTTATAATAGTCTCTAGTGATTCTTTGTATTTCAGTGGTATCCATTTGTAATATCTCTTTTTTGTTTCTGATTATATTTATTTGGATCTTTTCTCTTTTTTTCTTAGTTTTGCTAAAGGTTTGTTGATATTGTTTATTTTTTTAAAAAGCCAGCTTTTTGCTTCATTGATTTTTTTTTTTTTTTTTTTTTTTTTTTTTTTTTTTTTTTTTTTTTTTTTTTTTTTTTTTTTTTTTTTTTTTTTTTTTTTTTTTTTTTTTTTTTTTTTTTTTTTTTTTTTTTTTGTATTTTTAAAATCTCTTTTGTTTATTTTTGGTCTGATCGGTATTATTTCTTTTCTTATTTTGTGTTTGGTCTATTTTTCTCTAGTTGCTTGAGATGTGTTATTAGGTGATTTGAAATTGTTGTACTTTTTGATGTAGGCGATTATTGCAATAAACCTACCTCTTAGTACTGTTTTGCCATATCTCATAGGTTTTGGTATGTTGTGTTTCTGTTTTCAAGTATTTAAAGAAAAATTTTAATTTCCTTATTAATTTCTTCCTTGACTCATTGGTTGTTCAGGAGCATGTTAATTTCCATATATTTGAACATTTTCCAAAATTTGTCATGTTAATTGATTTATAGTTCTTTTCTATTGTAGTCAGAAAAGATTTTTGATATAATTTTGATTTTTAAAAATTTACTGAGGCTTGTTTTGTGGCCTGCCATGTGGTCAGTCTATCCTGGAGAATGTTCCATGTGCTGATGAGAAGAATATGTAACCTGCCGTTGTTGGAAGAAATGTTCTGTAAATGTCTGTTTTTTCTTTTTGCCTGTAATCCCAGCACTTTTGGCGGGTGGGTCACTTGAGGTCAGGAGTTTGAGACCAGCTTGACCAACATGGTGAAACCCCATTTCTACTAAAAATACAAAAATTAGCTGGGTGGGAGGGTACACACCTGTAGTCCCAGCTCCTCGGGAGGCTGAGGCTGGAGAATTGCTTGAATCTAGGAGGCAGAGGTTGCAGTGAGCCAAGATTGTGTCACTGCTCTCCAGACTGGGCAAAGTGTGAGACTCTATCTCAAAAATAAAATAAAATAAAATAAAATAGTCAGTGTTTCCTTCTTAATTTTCTGTCCAGATGATCTGTCCAATGGAGAGTGGAGTGTTGAAGTCCCCACCTAATATTATATTGTGATCTCTTCTCCCTCTTTAGATCTAATAATATTTGCTTTATACTCATCTGGGTGCTCCAGTGTTGGGTGCATACATATTTATAATTGTATGCTCTCTTGCTGAATTGATTCCTTTATCATTGTGTAGTGACCTTCTTTATTTCTTTTTTTAAAATAGTTTTTGACTTAAAGTCTGTTTTATCTGATCTAAGTACAGTCACTCCTATTCACTTTTGTTTTCCATTTGTGTGGAATGTCTTTTTTCATTCATTCACATTGTCTATACATGTTTATAGGTGAAGTGAGTTTCTTGTAGGCAGCATATATAATACTTAGGTCTTTACACTTGGGTGTGCATGTATGCACACAGGTACAGATGTGTGTAAAAGTGGAAGTTTAAATTTAGTATCCCTGTAATCTTCTTGTTAGCTCAAAAGTAAAACTGCTGTTGTTTTTCAGGCTGTTAGTATGTTCCAATCACTATTCCTATATTCTCTCAGTCAGATGATATTATTACCATTTTATAGATGGAGACTTGGAGGCACAGAAAAGTTAAGCAACTTTTCTGTTTATACACCTAGTAAGTAATAGAGGCCAGATTTGAACCTGGGGATTCTAACAGGTCTAATAATTAACAATGTTTTGGAGCTGATCTGAGGTCAGTATGGCTTATATCCACTATTATTTTAACATATAATCAAAATCATGTTCGTTAGGTGTCAGGATGGTGTTAGAAAATTTTAGTATCTTGAGATGGCAAACATAATTTAGACTTACTGTAATCACATTGGCGAAATGGTCCCTGGCAGAATGCTAGAGGATGTGCTCAATCAACTATATTGGCAAGTTCAAATAAAGTACCTAGAACATAGTGAGAATGGATATTGAATGAAATTTTAACAGGAAGCATATTAACTTATGTGCAGAATGAAGACATGAAATGAATCAGTCACAATTACAAGACTAATGGAAAATTAGAAGCATGTGAAGAAGACCTGTCTGTGTTTGAGATAACATGTTTAAAAGCAATTAGGCCCTTCTCTCTTTCAATTATATCTCCCAGAAAAAAAAAAAAAAAAAAGAAATACCTCAGCACTCTTTATGGGTGTTGCAGCACATTTGTCTGATCTTTTATTTTTAATGTTGTGACCAATATTAAATAATTAGTTAACATAATTGCAGAGATGTTATAGAATCAACTGAGATGACTATTAAATGATTGATTAAAGGATTAAAAAGATGTCTGTGAGAAGTTCAAAGAGTGATAATTTTGTTTTTGTTGAGAACGTAGGGAGATTATATCTCATAAGCAATTCATGAGGATAAAAATTACCTGTCTGGCATTACTAAAAGGGAAATATTAATCTTTGATCAAATTTATGGAATAAGCATTTTTACCTTGCCTTCTCATCGCAGACAGTGATCACTTTGAGGAATTATCAGAGTACAATCTAAAAGGAGATTTTGAAAGTTACAACTTTATAGTACAACCTTTATGTAATACCTTCTTACCTTGTTCTGAACCTATCAACTACGTAGTTTCAGTTTTCCATAAGAGACTCTTGATTTGTTCACGGACTGTAAAGGCATTTGGACCATGGATTCATTCATTCAAAAGATATTTATTAAAAAACCACTGTATGCCAAACTTACTTGGAATACATCATTGAATATAACTGATGAAAGCCTCTGCCCTACTGAAGCTTACATTGTTTTGGGGAAAGACAGACGATTAGAAATACGTATAATAAATAAGTTAATTATATATATAATGTAAGAAGACAATAAACACAGTGGAAAAAATAAAATCATGGTAAGAAAAATGGTGTGGTGAGGTTGCAGTTTTAAATAATAGCCTTGTTAAAAGTTGAACAAGCAAATTGTATATTCTTAATTGAGCATACATTCTACTTTCTTAATAATTCTCAGGGTATGGGAAATAGAAAGATATGAATTATATAATATGCTTTCATTTGAGTAATGCTAAATAATTTTTTAAAGCAGAAGCTCTTGCACATATATCTTACAGTTCTCCAAAAGAGAGAGCACTGTGATGTAGGATTGGCATTGCTTTCATTTTGCATATAAGGAAACTGAGTCTCCAGGGAAGTTAAGTATCTTAATCAAGGTTACTCTGTTTAATTGGTATCTAAGCTAAGACTGAAACTCAGATATCCAGATTTCCAGTTCAGGACTTTTGTCCTCATAGTATCTTAAGCTATAAGCTCTTTTGATTATTTAGTCCATAATGTCAAATACTGGAATCTTCATAAATTTATCTAAGATGGTTATTATTACAACTATAAAAACTACATGTGTCGTGTACCAGCCCCAACCTTGTTCGTAGGTGCCCTTAGTCCTGGCGGTGACGAGGGATTGAGAAAAGGAAATAAAGACAAAGAGTAGAATTTTACAGCATGGGTCCCGGGGACCAGTGCAAGCATTGGGACCGCGTTGGCACTGAGCTCTGGGCTCCACATGCTTTTATTAGGTGTATACACTTGTTAATTGAAAGGTTGGGGAACAAAGAGGGATGATCTGGGGAGGCCTTGAAACTGTTGGGAGAGGCCTTGAGACTAAAGTGGGCAAGATAGCCAAGGGGGAGAGGTGTAGTCTGCAGTATTCAGTAGCAGCTGTGATTCTTATGCAAACCTAGAACACTGAGTTGCTATCAAGGTGCATTTGCATCAGAAGCATAGCAGATAAGGTACCACCAGGTTTGACCATACCCAATGCATCAGGGGCTTTTATCTCAGGAGCATTGTGGTCACAGAGCAATCAAGATTACTCCATATTCTGAGAACCTAGTCAGCCTTTCCTCCTTGCAAGCTCCCATCTGCAAAGACCCTCCCGGATCTTGTGAGCAGAGGTCACCTGCCTTCTCAGAGATCTTATGCAAGTCCTCCTTATGAGATCCTCATGCAGACTCCTTGTTGAGAAGGCATTCGTGGGACCAAAGCAGTATTTTCTGCTCTGCAACCACCTGGAGGTCGTTCTATGCTCTCAGATGGTCTTTACCTTAGGCCTCCTGTTGCCGCTTGATTTCTATTTTGCTGTACCAATATTTGATATAGCTCAGTTTGGGGTATAAACTTCAGTGTACAATAAGCAAAACATGCTTATAATTATTTAACTAGAAATAACATAGGTCTGCCTCTGGCCATCTTGGCCCACAACATGAGTCTTAATTGTCCTTTATCCGTCTTTATTCTGATAAATTGTGACTTTGTCTTCTATTTGTTTTGCTTTTATTTAGGATCAAGCAGAACAATTCTTTAGAAGTGGCCATACAAACAACTGGGCTGTTCTGGTAAGTATGCTGTAAAAGGATTCCTTGCTGTTCACAGTAGATATGTGTCTTGAGAAATTTGTGTGAATCTAATTTTTGAAAATAAAATTTATTTTTGTCCATTTTATATCAGAAATTTCTTATTTTGATTTGGCTGTATTTTAAATAGACCACATCAGCTATAATATTCTAGTAATATTCTTTGTTCTCAGAATATCTGTCAAGTGGTGACCTGAAAAATAAATGTAAGAATAAATAAATGCTATTATTAAAGGAAACATTTTATAAAAAGTAGAATTATTTTAATGCTGGAAACTACTAACTGTATCTCTTAGCTATAGTATTAGTTTATAGATACTCTCTATATAGTTTATGCTTTTTAAAAATTTTTTTCTGTTTTTTTTTCCTGCGTATAAAAATAATAAATGACCACTATAGAAAGTTCAAATTATACAGAAAAGTTTAAAGAAGGCAGACTAATTTTGTTATGTGAATTTCACCTCAATTAAAGAAGACAGGGAAAATGGCTTCAAGTCCCACTTTCAGAGTTAATATTTTTGTGAGCATTCTTCTAGCTCTTTCTCTCTTCATATGTAAGCATAAAGATATATAGACATATGATTTTATATAATTGGGACCATATTATACCGGCTATTTTGCAACCCCTTAGCATATCTTAGGGATATTTCCTTGCCAGTAGGTATGGAGATACATAATCTTTTCCAAAAGCTGTATTTTCTTCCATTTTGTGAATATACTGTAACCTACAGTTTATGGGCATTTAGAGTATAAATTTTACATTATTGTAAACAGGGCTGTGTTGAATGTTCTTATACACGTAACTTTGTGACTTGACACTTGACAAAGTTACTAAAAATTCCTGAAAAAAAAAAACTGCTAAAGAAAAGGAGAGAGGTTTTCAATGTCTACTTTAAAGTAAGGAGAACTATCGGGAGCAAGGCTGTGATCTACCAATTTGACAGGGTAAACTTTCTCTACAGGAAATTAAGAGTTCCTTTATGTTCAAGAGGGAATAAAGACCACCAATTGCCAAAGGGCTTATCCTGATGAAAGCCTCTGCCCTACTGAAGCTTACATTGTTTTGGAGAAAGACAGATGATTAGTAATACACATAATAAATAAGTTAATTATGTATATAATTTAAGAAAAGACTGTTAGCTTATACTGACCCACACATGAAACCCTTCCTTGCTCTGGGAAACCTCTAACTAAACCTCTCTTCAATTTCAGTAACCTGGGATTCAGATTTTAAAAAAAAAGATGAAAAACATTACTGAGCATTGTATTACAACTGCAGTTTTCTTTCCTTGCCCAATATTTTATATATTAGTATAGTAAAACTTGAATAAATTATACTTTCTTTTTTTTTCTTTTTTTATTTTAAACATTACGATGCTCTGCACATTCAGAGAAACTTCTCTAGGAACAAACTATAGAAATGATCCCTGAAAGTATTTTTTTAGAGATGAAGTCTTGCTCTGTCACCCAGGTTGGAGTGCAGTGGTATGATCATAGCTCACTGTAACCTTGAACTCCTGGGCTCGAGTGAACCTCCCAACTCAACCGCCCAAGTAGCTAGAAGTACAACCACAAACCACCACTCCTTGCTAAATTTTACATTTTTTGTAGAGAGGGGGGTCTCTCTGTGTTGCCCAGGCCAGTCTTTAACTCCTAGCCTCAAGTGACCCCTTTCACCCTGGCATTCCAAACTGCTAGGATTATAGGTGTGAGCTACTGTGTCCAGCCAGAATTTTATGATATTTTTTGACATATGGAATTTTACATTTTTATGTAGTCAAAAATTTAGTCTTTTCCTGATTGGATTCCAGATTGAAAATTTACTTTGGTAAAAAAACCATGTAATTCCTTTCTGTTTGGCAGGGGCAAGAACACTTAATGCTGTTCTCAAAATTGTCATTATACCTGCTAAAAGCACAGGCATGTGATAGAAGCCAGGATTGTGCTTGGTAGATCTATTACCAAGTGACCCCAAATCTTGTTTACCTACCTTAGAATGGTTTCTCAATAACACTAACTTTTGAGGCATGGAATTAGATTTACCTAGCATCTTTAATATAATTCTTAGGAATTTTTTTTAAACTATAAAACTTGGTTGAATTATTTTTAGTTTTCGCTTCAGTTCAGTAGCTTCTTTATAATGCATTCTCTTATGTGCATTTGCAACTGTTTTGTATGTTACGTTTTATCCTGTCTTACATTTCTCACAACAAAGGAAGCAATCTAAAGTGAAACAAATATTGTATAACCCAATGTAGCTAATTTTCTTCTCTATTCTGTGAAGAAATTATGGGCATTTGTTTGATTCTAAAGAATTTAATATTTTAGGAATAGGAATGTTATCGAGTCACAGAAATTGTGATAACTAAGTCGGTTCAAATTTGATTAAATTTCCCAAAGACATGCTGTTTCTTAAGCTGAATGGTCTTTTAAAATTATGAATCTCTTTGGAGAGATTAGTTTTACTGAAAAATCTCTCTCTTTTTTTTTTTTTTTTTTTGAGACAGAGTCTTGCTCTGTCACCAAGTCTGGAGTGCAGTGGTGCCATCTCTGCTCACTGCAAACTCCACCTCCCAGGTTCAAGCAGTTCTCATGCCTCAGCCTCCCAAGTAGCTGAGACTACAATTGTGCACCACCACTCCTGGCTAATTTTTGTATTTTTAGTAGAGGTGGGGTTTCGCCATATTGGCCAGGCTGTACTCAAATTCCTGGACCCAAGTGATCCACCCGCCTTGGCTTCCAAAAGTGTTGGTATTACAGGCGTAAGCTACCGAGGCTGGCCTTTACTGACAATTCTTTATGTTTGCTGTTTTAAAGCCTGAATTATTATACTCTTTCTTTAGAGATCTCTGTATCCTACTTAAAGAAAAATACTCTGCAGCTCCATGATTAACTTTGATGCATAAAAATTGTATTTTTGTTTTAATACTTTAGGTGTGTACATCCCGATTCTGGTTTAATTATCGACATGTTGCAAATACTCTTTCTGTTTATAGAAGTGTCAAGAGACTAGGTATTCCTGACAGGTAAGAAGCCTTAAAAAAGCTTAACTTTGAACTTCAGTGAAAATGACCCTGAGAGAATGTTATTATATTTGTATTTTTGTGTTACGTTTGAAAAAGGTAAAAAAAATCTGATTTGAAGTTTTGTTGTTGTTGTTGTTAGAGCATACTACTATTTATAGGTTAGATGTTACTTAAGATCATCATGACAAATTATATAAAAGAACAAATGCTAAAGTAAAAAGATTGGATGAAGTATAATTATTTAGTGCAATTTATTTAATTACTAAATGGCTCAGTCAGGGTTTTTAATTGCAGATAATGGGGGGCAATTCAGACTGATTCGAGCAGACAAGGGATTTATTGAAAGCATATTGATTACCTTACCAAACTAGTTAAAAGGTTGTATCCTTAAATATAGGAACAAGGAAGCCTAGATATCAGAAGAGACATAGCTAAAAATAATGACCTAAAACAGTCTGGTGAAAATTCTGGAGCTGCAAATTGCTGAAGCCTAGAGTCGGCCATTGCATAGCTGCTACTGTTTGTTTCCTTTGGAAACTTAATGTTGCTATTGCCTCCCGCTGCCAAAATTCAACTTTGCTGTCCCAACTTCTTACTGTTTCTATCTCTTATAGAGGCCTTGGTGGGAATGTTATATTGGTAAAGTCTAGGTGCAGCACCCATGTCTGTGCTGCAGGGTGACCAGAAGAACTAGTAAATGGCATTGTTAGCTTCTATGTAGGAAGGTGGGCTTTGCATTACATGAAGACTCATAAAGTGGGTATTTTCTTATTTGTAGGGAGTGAGTTCAGGTAATAGGCAATATCCCCACACTTTCAGTTAGATTATGTCTTCTACATTGTTTTGTCCATGATAGATTTGTTTTTCCTACTACCAAAGCAGCTATAGCAAGAAACTGCAGTCAGTTCAGTTATTTAGGTTTGATTTATTTAGTACCCGTGAGTCAGTGTGGAAAGACCTGTGTAGTCAGATATGACTTTGAAATCTGGCTTTAGTGATGATTTTTCTTTAAGCCACTTCACCATACTAAGCTTGTTGCTCATTTGTTACATGGTAATAATAGTACTTTTTTTGTAGGATTCAAGTACTTACAGTAAAAACAAATAGAGATATACATAAAGTGCTGCAGGAACAGAAAGGAAGCAGTGAATGACTCAGGGAACAAAGTTATATTGCAGTCTATGTAAATAGATCATTTAAGTCTGAGTAACTGAAAAAGCTATAATTTCCATATTTCATCTGGAAATCATGGCAACTCGATAATATTACTATGTTAAAATTACATTACGTCTGCGAAGGAGATCAATTTGTTATATGAAGTGTATAGATATACTTCTTGTCATTTGTCATTGGTTTTTCTCAAATAGGCCTATGTAGTTAGTTTTCGGTCCTTAACCACTCTTGCGTCTATACTGGATATACTCTTCTAGAGACTCACTACGCATGGCTTGGCAATAGTTTTTCTTTGGTAAATTAATCTTTGTTCTGGGAGTCAATCATTAAGATACATTTAAATGATTTAAGTTAGATTTGGAAGGAGTTTTTAGGAATAGACAATAGCAATAGGATGTATTTTGTATATTATGTTTAGTAGGTTTGTCCTTAAGTTTGTGAAAATGTTATTTAAAAGCTTATTTCTATTTGTTGATTGCTTATCTATAGCTGTGTTTATAAAGTCTTTGTTGTGGGGTGAATTATGGATTCAAACAGTTGCTGATTTAAGTCATTTGTTATTTAACAAATAGAAATCAATAGAAAAGATTCTGCTCAGCTGGTGTTGGGTAAATAAATAAATGTATGATTTGGAAATATTTTATCAGTTGTGCCAAGCAAACACAGTTTGTGTTTTAAAAGTAAAAATATTTGTATCCCCTAAATTGTGTTAGCACAGTGTTAGAAAATGTGAGTATGATATTAAAGACATTTTAATAAATAGGTTGCCAGAATTTTATAATATAATTTCAAAATACTGACTCAGGGAAAAGGATTATTAATGGTTCTGGGAGAAAAATGCAAAGATAGCACTCATAAGACCTTCATACGTGCTCTGTAGCTTGAGTATGACTAGTTTCTTATCCAAGTTCCACGCAGGTGAGGTTTCTGTACTTTGCGCCCACACTTTTTCTCTAACCTTATGGAGATTTTATTTGCCTAGTTTTAGCTTCCTAAAATGTTTCATTATTGTTAGGCAATTTTCTGCCCTCAATGAATTATTTTGGACTAAATCCCTGTTTAGCTACCTTCAATATGTTTAATATAATTAAAATGAAGAAAAGGCATTAAATAGGGGGTAGGTTCTAAGGTTAGTATGCGAAGCAAACATAGAGCACAATTACTCCTGAAAGTTTATCGAATAGCACATAAATTACAGTTTAGTATTGTCTTTCATCAAGTCTACCACAGTGCTATTACTATTTTCTTCATTTGAACACTGGATAAAGTGATTTACTTACGATTAGAGCCATGTTTATGAAGAAATATACATATCTTTAACATTAGAATTGTGTTCTGCATGCTGTGAGAAGCACATGGGAATTGAGGCTGACTGAGGGAATGTAGAACCGTAGCCCCATCTCATGTTTCCTCTAGGGAATAAATTCATTTAGCATTAGGTTGGTAGACATTATCTGTCTCTGTCACTCTCTCTTTTGGCTGAGTGCATAAGATTTAGTTTACGAAGTAAAATGTCCATGTAATGTTTTAAAAAATAAGATTTAGTTTTACTGCAGGTTGAGTGGATGTGAGTTTGTGTAGTGATCCCTGTCTGATGCTTGTTTCTATAAAATCCAAGAGCTTTTCTGAGTCCATCTAACACTTTTCTTTCTTATTCTGTATTTCAGTTCTATGTGAGATTAATCTTCCTAATTTAAAGCTTTTATTCTTCATTTCCCCTTACTCAAAGGTTTTTAGCGTATTTAAAATAAAGTTCAAATCGCTTATCCTGGTACTCAAGACTTTTTCGCAGTGTGATTCCAAATCTGACATTCTGTTCTTTTAGTTTCAATCTCTTGTGCTCCAGCCGTTTTCTTCTTCTTAGGCCTTGTATTGTCCTTCATTATTCTGCACTCGTCGCTAATCTACAGTTCTTTCCTTTCTCCCTCCCCTCTTGTTTTCTGATGTCCAGATTAAATCCATGAATTCCCTGAAGCTTTCTTGCTTTCTTGCATAAATACTATATTTGTTCTTCTCTTTTGGCACTTTGTTACATGTGTTGATGTCATATCTTCAAGGCTGGATGTTATACTATATATTTCTCACAGTGCATTTCTTGGTATATTGTTACAGAGTGAATGAGTGAATGAATAGTGTGCTAAATACTTAGCTACTCATAGCTAAGTAGAACCTTGTTAGTCTAGATGAGAAAGGAAACTTTTATGAATTCCACTTGCTTACATTCTGCTAATCTTGTTTCTCAACTCCCACTGAGCTAACAGTGCAGTGGACTGATCTTGGCTCACTGCAACTTCTGCCTCCCAGTTTCATATGAGTCTTGTGCCTCAGCCTCCTGAGTAGCTGGGATTATAGGCTTGTTTTTGTAAGTTTAATAGAGACAAGGTTTTGCCATGTTGGCCAGGTTTGTCTAAAACTCCTGGCCTGAAGTGATCCACCCATCTTGGCCTCTCAAACTACTGGGATTATAGATGTGAGCCATTGTGCCTTACTATAGTCGATTTTTATGAACTATCTTCTAACTTATACTTAAGGGATCTATGGCTGGGACAGTCTTACCAGGGCACTTCAGTTGATTTCTTTCTGTCAGAAATCTGCAAGAGTCTTGCTCAAAACAAGTCACCCCCAACCTACTTATTACCATTTAAGTTCCTTCAGAATGCATATATTTCCTTTTTTTCCTTTGTCCCTTTTAACTTATTTCCCAGTTAATAAATGTTAGAATTAGAAGTAGGAGCTATTTGGTCAGTTATGTAAATTCTGGTAGTGTTTCTGTAAGTAGAAAAAGTCACTAATTGTTGTTATTGTTGTTTTTTTAAATCATATTGGTCATATAGCTTTTACTGTTGCTCTTTATGCTGCTGTGGATTTGTACTTATACATAAGAGAACACTGTCTGAAGTGGAGCGTTAATAAGCCATTTAGCAATCTTAATGCATAGTAATTCCTTAAAATGCTTCTTTTAAAATACTTGTGACTTTCTGTTCAGTAACAACAGCCATTATAGATCCCTCTCCCTCTCCTGTAACACATTCACTGTCGACCATAAGTCAGAGACTGCGTTAGGAATTTTATAATGAATTATTTTATGTATTCCTGAGACCTTTATGAGAGATTGTTTTTTCCCATTTCACATACTAAAAATAGTAAAAATGGTTGCTCAGAGTGGTTAAATGAATTGCTTAAGGTCAATTAAATATTAATAATTAAAAATAGGACCACAAGTTGATTTCAGGTCTTCTGACTTTATGGCTAGACCATTTCTATTATAGCATAGCTGTCTTCTCCCCAAGAAATTACAACAATTTATATTTATGTAACATTTACAACTAGTGAATTCTTTTAATGTACATTGTCTCATTTTATTCTTATGAGAATCTATAGATATTAGTATAATTATGCACACTCATTAAATATCTTGTTAAATTCTAAAATGTATATATGTTGAATGTGGTGACTAGGGGGTGTGTGAAACAGTTAATATTAAATAAATGTAAGGAATGCTTCTATGATTTTCTCATTTTCTTTTTCATGTTTTTATTTTTACTTTTGTCTAAGACATTATTATTTAATGCTTCATGTACTTTATGCTTCTTCAATATTCTGTACTTCAATATATATTGTAGCTATGGTACATGCTTCTGTACTTGAGCAGCTTTGTAGCTGTTTATTCCCTGCTTCTAATCCCTTTCCCCCTCCAACTCATCCCACACATAACTGTTAGAATTGTTTCTCAGACACCGCTTTCATCTTTTCACTCCCGCAATTAAGAACCTGCAGTAACTGTCGCCTTTTTAACAAATCCAAAATTTTCATCCAGCCTTTAGGCCTTAACTACTACTTTATTAATTCCAACTCACTACTTTCATTTGTTCATTCGTTGTGACAACTACATAATATTTTGTTACTTTCATTTCTGTTTTTGATGATTTAGCACACCTAGAATTTAATAAGGTGTTTCAGTGATAAGTACACATAATTATACCAATCTCTATAGAGTGTCATAAGAATGAAATTAGATAAAAGAATTTTCTAATTGTAAATGTTACATAAATATCAACTGTTGTAATTCTTAGGAAGAAGATCACTGTGATACAAATAAATGCTCTGGAACCTAGAACACCTAGAATATATTGTGTTCTTTTTTATCAAAATATATTTTGTTCCTTTGTTTCTCTGTGTAGAACTTCATAGATTGCTCTGCATAAGGAGGTCACTGATTTTAAGCTATAATGATTGATTTATTAAAATTTCTAAATATACATATTTTACATTATATTACTATTTAATGTTATTTTAATTTGTCAATAATAGTATTTTATGATGTATGTCTGCTTTTTAATGAACAAAAGGATTTTTCAGTCCTGTAATATGTTTTATAAATAATTTGCAATGTACAATCATAGTTATTGTGAAGATAATTTTAACTCATGCCTCGAATGTCTTTCTCTTGTCTCCTGTCACTTCTCAACGGTTTTTTTCTCATATACATCTTAAAAATATAAATAATAATGTTTAAATAAGGATACTTAGATATTCTGAACAATCTGTCATTTTATTCACATATTGGCAGCTGATCTGTCACTCTACATGATGTTCCTTGTGGAGAAGTGTATAATATCTTGAATAGAGAAACATTTAGAATAGTTAGGAAGTTGAAATGTGTTCTGAGGAGAATAGTGACAAGTTAAAAGGAGAATATTGGCCACTACCTTCATGCTTTTATGTTTAGATCAGAAGTAGGACCAATTTGCAAGTCTTATAAGACTTTGAGTGGGTTTTATGAAGCATAGGGGAAATTTCTTTACTGATTTGTAAATAGATAGGGAGGTGTTGAGATACTGAAGAGAAAGATGGTTATTCCTTCACCAATACCACAATGTCTTTACTATTGTTACCATCTTTATATCTGTTAACTTGATTTCCTTTACTTTATTCTTTTTTAGAATAGTCTTGCCTATTCTTGGGTCTTGTTCTTCCATATTAATTTTGGAATTGGTTTGCCAAGTTCTTAATCCCTCTTGGGATTCTCATTTGCATTGCGGTGAGTTTACAGATCAATTTAGAGAGAAGAGGCTTCTTTGGTATTATTAAGTCTTTCAATTTATAAATAGGTTTATCTATTTAAATATAGGTTTAATAGCATTGAAGTTGTATAATTTTTAAATTTTTCTCCATAAACATCTTTGGTAGCTTTTTAAAGTTTTCTTATTTTTTGTTGTTATTGTAAATGGTACCTTTCCAAAAATGCATTTTCTAACTTTTGTTGCTGTGTATGCAGTTGATTTTTATATATTGTTCTAGCAACTTGCTAAACTCCTATTAGTTCTAATAATTGAATATAAATTTTTATTTTTGATAGCCATAAAACCTTCACACAGTGAATTTTCTTTCTTTCAAATCTTTGTACCTTTAAAACATTTTTTAATCTTCAGAAGATTTTTATATTTAAAAAATTTGGAATCAAAGTAATCTTTAAAGACCTCAAAACTAATAGTGCAGATAAATTCTTTATTTCATATGAGACAAATATATTCTTGAGAGGTAAAGTGATGTTTATAGTCGGCAACTGCATAGTGGCAGACCTAATACTTGAAATGGGTATTGTGATTCTATATATATATATACACACATACACATGTATACTATATATACATATATATGTACATATATGCATATACATTTATATACAAGACCATGAGTGGGTTTTATGAAGCATAGGGGAAATTTATTTATTTATTTGTAGTAGATAGGGAGATTTTGAGATACTGAAGAGAAAGATGGTTATTCCTTCACCAATACCACAATGTCTTTACTATCTTTATATGTGTGTGTATGTATATATGTATGTGTATATACACACACACACACACACACACGTATATATATATTTTTTGAGATGGAGTGTCCCTCTGTCGCCAGGCTGGAGTGCAGTGGTGTGATCTCGGCTGACTGCAGCCTCTGTCTCCCAGATTCAAAAGATTCTCCTGCCTTTGCCCCTGAAGTAGCTGGTACTACAGATGCGTGCCACCATGCTCAGCAAATTTTTGTATTTTTAGTAGAGACGGGGTTTCACCATTTCAGCCAGGATGGTCTCAATCTCTTGACCTTGTGATCCACACACCTCGGCCACCCAAAGTGCTGGGATTACAGACGTGAGCCACTGTGTCCGCTTTGTGATTTTATTATACTATGTTGCTGAATTCATCAGTGTAAATAAATGAAATAATAAAATGGATAAATGAAAGCAATTCATTAAAAATAAAGATAAATGCTAATATGCTTTATGAAGTTGATGTTTGCATAGTAATTTTTATTTGATTTACTATTAAATAATCTTAACAATGTTACCAAAATTACAGTAGCCTAATCTTCAGAGTTTTTCCTGTAATAAGCTTTCTTTAGAGCTATTTATTTCAATTTGAGGATAACTCAGCAAACTATTTTCATTTTCACTTTGGTATTCCTAATAAGGTGAACATGTTGGTGTCTTATATCTAGTATTTATGTCATAATGTGCAATAATTTGGTTTTCTGTAATGGCTTTGTTAAATAACTTTGTTTAATGGTTGCTTTAAAATAAATTATGAACTAGTTTAAAATTTAGTTACTTTCAAGAATTGTGTAAATTTAAGAATATGATAACTTAGATGGGAGGCAGTTAATAGTGTTTCAGAATATAGGCCCCAGAATCAGACTACTTTAGTTTAAATTGTGGTTCTTTTAGTGAGTTAGACCAGACAACAAAGCCTTGCTCCAGAGATGGGCAAGAATGATGACTTTACTTAAGTTACTTTTGCTCAGATTACTATCAAAACAACAAAGAAATAATACAAAGGATATATGTGATGAGGATATGAGTGGCTGCAGTGCTCCTCTATTTCCCTTTTTTCTCACTGTGGTGATTATGAAGTTTAGCAGTTGGCTCAGCCTGCAGAGATTAAGAAATCAGACAGGCCAGAGAAATTCAGAATAGTCATTAGTCACCTGAAGTTCTACCTAAATGTTAGACATTGTCACCTAAAGTTCTACCTATTATTACATAAGATGATTCTTCTCTGTGCCTGAGGTTCATGTTTACATGTTTTACTTCTTCATGTATCACCAGGCCTTCAATAAACCTGGAAATAGCCTGAGAATGTCACTATTAGTTTTTTGATCTTTGAAAAAATTAATCTCTCTTGGCCCTAGTTCTCTCATCTGTGACAATACTTAAAGAGGATGAGTATTATTGGTTGGCTGGCCTAACTGTAATTCCCAGCTTCGTTCTTCTTTGCTTCATTATACAATCTCCTGAATCAGCCTATCATGTTTTCTAATTACATTGATTGCATTGGTTTAGCATTAACTGATTTGACATTAATTTATTGATGCCAAATACTAGTTTTATTATTACTGTGTTAATTATCATAAAGATTATGAAAAAGCATATACAAAAATTAAGTCAAGATGGATTAAAGATTTAAATGTAGGATTTCCAACTAAACATTCTAGAAGAAGACTTAGGAAATACTATTCTGGATGCTGGCCTTGGCTAATAATTCATGACTAAGTCCTCAAAAGCAATTACAATAAAAATATAAGTTGACAGGTGGGACCTAATTAAAATAAAGAGCTTCTGCATAGGAAAAGAAACTATCAGGAAGTAAACAGACAACCTACGGAATGGGAGAAAATGTCTCCAAACTATGCATCTGGTAAAGGTCTAATACCAGAATCTGTAAGGAACTTAAACAACCTAACAAGCAAAAACCAAATAATCTCATTAAAAACTTGACAGAGGACATATAAAGACACTTTTTCAAAAAAAGGCATACAAACAGCCAACAAACATGAAAAAATGCTCAACATCACTAATCGTTAGAGAAATGCAAATAAAAACCACAGTGAGATACCATCTCACACCAGTGAGAATGACAATTATTAAAAAGTCAAAAAATATCAGATGTTGGCAAGGCTGCAGAGAAAAGGGAATGCCTTTACATTGTTGGTAGGAATGTAAATTAGTTCAGTTACTTTGGAAAGCAGTTTTGAGATTTCTCAAAGAACTTAAACTATCATTTTGACCCAGCAGTCCCATTATTGGGTACCTAACCAAAGGAATACAAATTGTTCTACCTTTAAAACACATGCACTCATATTTTCATTGCAACACTGTTTACACTAGCAAAGGCATGGAATCAACCTACATGCCCATCAATGGTGGATTGGATAAAGAAAATGTTGTACATATATATCATGGAACACTTTGCAGCCATGAAAAGAATGAAATCATGTCCTTTGCACCAACATGGATATAGCTGGAGGCCATTGTCCTAAGTGAATTAATGCAGGAACAGAAAAGCAAATACTACAATATTCTTACTTCTAAGTGTGAGAGCTAAACATTGAGTACACATGCACATAAATATGGGAATAATAAACACTGGGGACCTCTAGAGTTGGGGGAATGGCAAAGGCTGAAAAACTGCCTGTTGAATACTATGCTTAGTACCTGGGTGACAGGATCATTTGTACCCCAAACCTCAGCATTATACAATATACCCATGTAGCAGACCTACATATGTACACCCTGAATGCAAAATAAAAGTCAAAATTATTTGTACATATAATTTAAATATATATATCTAGATTCTATATATTCTATATATGTGAAAGTTCATAAAAAAGTAAAGCCAGTTTTAGTGATGACTTGCCTACAGACTACACAAGAATAATAAGCATATTAGCAAGGAAAGGAGAAAGAAGCAGATGTTTACAGAATAACTAGTCACATTAGCATATTAGGGGCAAAATACAGGAGCCCATGAAGTTCCACCAATTGTTATGTTGATATATCTAGAACTACTTTTCAGTATTAATCTCTGTAAGGCCTTATTCTTGTATTTCCATAAAACTGTGTGCCATTTTAATAGTCATTCTTCTTTCTTTTTTTTCTTTCCAACTTTTAGATTCAGGAGGTATATAGGCAGATTAGTTATATGGGTAAATTGTATGTCACAAGGTTTGGTGTACAAATTGTTTTGTCAACCAGATAATAAACATAGTACCCAAAAGGTAGTTATTTGATCACCACCCTCCACCCACTGTAGTTTCTAGTGTTTGTTGTTTCCTTCTTTGTGTTCATGTGTATCCAATGTTTAGCTCCCACTTATAAGTGAGAACATGTGGCATTTGGTTTTCAGTTCCTGCGTTAAGTTGCTTAGGTAGGATAATGGCCTCTAGCTTCATCTGTGTTGCTGCAAAGGGCATACCTTTTTTTTTTTTTATGGCTGTGTATTATTTCATGGTGTATAGGTACCACATTTTCTTTATCCAGTCCACTGCTTATGGGCACCAAGGTTGCTATTATATATATCCCTTATATAATAACAAAGTAAATTGACATATTCCTTCGGGTATATGCCTAGTAATGGGATTGCTAGGTTGAGTGGTAGTTTAAGTTCTTTGAGAAATCTCCAAACTTCTTTTCACAGTGGCTGGATCAATTTACATTCCCACCAGCAATGTATAAACATTCCCTTTTCTCCACAACCCTGCCAGCATCTGTTCTTTTTTGACTTTCTTAATGGTCATTCTAACCAGCCTGAGATGGTATCTTACTGTGGTTTTGATTTGCATTTCTCTAACGATTAGTGAGCATTTTTTTCTATGTTTGTTGGCTGTCTTCTTTTGAGAAGTGTCTGTTCGTGTCCTTTGCCCAGTTTTAAATAAGGTTGTTTATTTTTTGCTCATTAATTTTTTAAAGTGCCTTACAGATTCTGGAGCTTTAAAACTTTGTCAGATGCATAGTTTGCAGACATTTTCTCCCAGTCTGTAGATTGTCTATTTACTCTGCTGATGGTTTCTTTTCCTGTGTAGGAGCTAGTTATTTTAATTAGGTCCCATTCATCAATTTTTGTTTTTGTTGCAGTTGCTTTTGGTATCTGCATCATGAAATCTTTGCCAGGTCCTATGTCCAGAAAGCCATTTCCTTCTTTCTTGATCTAGCTTTATAGACATTCCTTGCAATTAAAAACAATAACTAGGCTGGGTGCAGTGGCTCATGCCTGTAATCCTTGCACTTTGGGAGGCCGAGGCAAGTGCATCACAAGGTCAAGAGATTGAGACCATCCTGGCCAACATGGTGAAACCTTGTCTCTACTAAAAATACATAAATTATGGGCGTGATGGTGCATGCCTGTAGTCCCAGCTACTTTGGAGGATGAAACAGGAGAATCACTTGAACATGGGAGGTGGAGGTTGCAGTAAGCCAAGATCATGCCACTGCACTCCAGCCTGGTAACAGAGCAAGACTGTCTCAAAAAAAAAAAAAAACCTAGAATAAATATTAAAATACAGTAAAGGATTAACAAAGCTCTTTGCTTCTGTGTAAGAATTTGATTTTTGTTCACTTTCTTTGTTCCCTTGGAAATATGATAAAGCAAGCAATATTGCTTATGGTAAAAATGTTCCCTTATTCATTAGATGACTACAACTAGAGTAGGACAAATAAATGATGAATGACTGAAGAGAAAGACATATGTTTGGGCTTTCCTGAGTGCAATGATTCTTGTACTTGAGTCTGTTCCTTTTAGACACCCTGAAAACTCTATTTATGGAGTTGCTACATAAGACACAAACTCCAGTGTGTCATGAGGCTTCTAAGCAAAGGTAGATATTCTGGTCATCCATTGTAATTCTCATTTCCTGATACCTGAGTTGTCACTGGAAAGACCAAAGGAGGAACATACACACAAACACACACATGTACACTCATGCCACACTGTCAGATAACAGTCTGATGGAAACTGTTCTTACTCTGTCATGTTATATCTGACTCTTTAAAGGAAGTTAAAAGGATAAGTGAAATTAACATTTGTGAAAAGAATTTGCTTTCTTTGGAGCAAGGATATTTCACAGAGTTTTATATTAATGGTTTCTAAGAATGTGGCCTGAGCATGAGTGGGAAGTTACTCAATTCAGTAAAAGGTACCCTGATGTTAAATCCTTACGTCTGTCTCTTAACTCACATATTTAAAATGGTATCCATCTCTAAGCCTTCAAATCATGAAATTCAGGTATGTTTTTGGAAAGTAAAACCTATATTAATCAGAACTTAATTTCCCTAACCTGTCAACTTTTCACTGTACAGGATATCTAAAGAAAAGAAGCAAAGGACAATCAAATAAGATCTTATTAGGGAGCTTGTTTTTAGGACTAATGTATTTTAAGACTTATTCTGTATTTATTTCCACCATAATAGCCCTCACCTTACCAGTCAGGGAGCCAAAGTGGGGGTTCTGCCAGCTGTTAAGAATGTCTATGCCTATTATGCATTCTGGCACTGGGGAAATTACCACAAGATGAGTCTGGGGATCCACTGGACACACTATAAGTCAGATCTGAGCTATAACTCCATTAATGACCTATCCCGCATGAGCCTCTACTTTAACCAGAGGACCACAGTGATGTTTTGGGTCCCTTGGAGTCAACGTCAGCTCAGAGCCGGTGTCCAGTAGTTCTTGAAATGTTTGATCATTTCCCTTTCCACAATGCACAGTTACCCTGATAAAAGGCTGGAGGTCTCCTTGGGGAAGGATAGGAGAAAGAACCACTGCATGAACTGTTGATTATGTTGTGGGTTCCTTCCTCAAGAGGACCTGTCCTTCCCTTCATTCCAGGGGTTCTGTGTCTATAAACTGGTTCAAGTCTGGAAATTGATTGAGGGGCCATGATTCTCTGTTTTTATTTTATTTTATTTTATTTATTTATTTATTTTTTAGAAAAAGAGAAAAGGAGAAAGAAAGAAACAGCAAAAGAAAGAAAAAGAATGAAAGAGAGAAAGAAAGAGGAAGAGAAAGAGGGAGAGAGAATGGGATTCTTGTTTTATAGCCCAGGCTAGAATGCAGTCTAAAAATGGGTATTAAAAACCTCTTTTATGCCAATAATTGTGCTTAACAATGGAGACAGGAAGGAATAGGGGATGAAAATAACAAATAAGCAGCCAACCAATATTTT
>PVKP010034184.1:0-24445 GCA_004027715.1 Plecturocebus donacophilus | reverse complement strand
TTTTTTTTTTAATGACACTATTCATAATAAACATTTTTAGTAAGTCTCCTCAATAGCTAAGCACTGTTCTAAGTGCCTGACATGCATTAGCTCATTTAATCAATGACAAGATCACGTGGGAAAACCTCCAGAGCAGGATTTTTATGTTTCACGTTAAACTGTGTAGTGGCTGCCAATGTAAAGTGGTATCCGCAGGGGGAAGGGAGGGAGCCCTCTGCCACCTGCTTCCTGCTATTTAAAACCACGACAACCAGGGCTGACAATGTGTATTCCTTGAGGGCAGAGCCTCTGGAGAGAGGAACAGCAGCTGAGACTGGCAGGAAGAGAAGCAGGTAGAAATGGAAAACAATGAACATTTATCAGGACATATTATATGCTTGAGATGGAGCTGGGTTCATTGAAAGCCTATATGAAATGGATTGAACATTAACAACCCCTGAGCTAATGCTATCAAGAGGGTTGTTTAATGGCACTACCCAGGAAGAATCATGGCAGCTTTGTTTCTGCCCAGCGAGGAAATCCATTTTCACTTAGGACATCAAGCAGGAAGTTCCACAGTCAGCCGAATGGAATAAAGCATGACCCCCACAGGCCATCTGGGCGGAGGGGAGGTGGTGATTCTAAGGGCTGGCATTTTATGAAATGTGTGATACCCACCTGGCATGGAACGGAGAACAGGGTATTCACTATTTCATTCAACCCTCATGAGGGGCTGAACATGCTAACTCCATCTTACAGATGAAAAGAAGGACACAGGAATTAAAGTTACTTGACCAGTTTATCCAGCAGCTGAGTTGGAATGCTGCAAAATACAAGATATAGAACGACCACATTCGAAGGAAGGCAGGGCTAGTAAAGAAAAGAGCCCATTCCTAGCTGGCGTGGTGGCTCACACCTGCGGTCCCAGCACTTTGGGAGACCGAGGCAGGTGGATCATGAGGTCAGGAGTTCAAGACCAGCCTGGCCAAGATGGTGAAACCCCGTCTCTACTAAAAATACAAAAAAGTAGCCGGACGTGGTGGCCCATGCCTGTAGTCCCAGCGACTCAGGAGGCTGAGGCAGAAAATCCCCTGAACCCAGGAGGTGGAGGTTGCAGTGAGCCGAGATCACTCCACTGCACTCCAGCCTGGGTGAGACTGGAGTGAGCCTCAACTGAGACTCCATCTCAAAAAAAATAAAATAAAAAATAAAAGAGCCCATTCCCACAGGGGTGAATAATGGTCGTATTTAAAACACTGAACAACCAGCATGGAACCCGCACTGGCCTGCCAGCCTGGATGCTGGTTGAGGGCACCCAGCGTGGTTGGTGTGTGCTTATCAGCCGGACATCTGCCCTGGTAGGAAGAGGCAGCTAACATCATGCCAAGCATTTTGGAGCGAAGCTAAGCCTCCTTGACAATAGCACGATAAAGCTCTAGTTTCCTGAAATGAACTTTGAACAAGGAGTAAATAAAGACTGAGCATCTCTACTTGGCTTTATTTTATTTAGGGGTACTCATGAACTCCTTCATTCAATCAGTAAGCATGTACTGAGTACCACCTGCACGCCAGGCAGTGCTGTAAGTGCCTAGAATACAACTGTGAACAAAAAGAGACAAACCCCCTGCCCTTGTGGAGTTTGCACTCTGCTAAAGAGAGAAAAACATTAACAAGAAGAGTAATAAATATCTAAACTGGCCAGCCACAGCGGCTCACATCTATAATCCCAACACTTTGAGAGGAGGAGGTAGGAGGATTGCTTGAGGCCAGGAGTTCAAGACCAGCCTGGGCTGGGAGCAGCGGCTCACACCTGTAATCTCAGCACTGTGGGAGGCTGAGATGGGTGGATCACCTGAGGTCAGGAGTTCAAGATCGGCCCGGCCATCACAATGAAACCCCATCTCTACCAAAAATACAAAAAATTAGCTGGGTGCAGCAGCAGGAGCCTGTAATCCCAGCTACTCAAGAGGCTGAGGCAGGAGAATTGCTTGAACCTGGGAGGAGGAGGTTGCAGCGAGCTGAGATCACGCCACTGCACTCCAGCCTGGACAACAAGAGTGAAACTCTGTTTAAAAAAAAAAAAAAAAAAAAAAAAAAGACCAGCCTGTATAAAATAGTGAGACCCATCTCTACAAAACACTATTTTCAAATTAAATTAGCTGGGCATGTTGGTGCATGTTTGTAGTCCTAGGTATTTGGGAGCCTGAGGTGGGAGGATTGCCTGAGCTCAGGGGTTCAAGGCTGCAGTGAGCTATGATTGCGCCACTGCATTCCAGCCTGGGTGCTAGAGCGCAAGACGCTGTCTCTAAACATAAAGAAATTCATTAATAAGTAAACCATTTTGGAAAGAGATATAAGTTACACAAAATAGAACAGGGACAGGTGGATTAAGTGACATTTGAGCAAACCCTTGTAAGTCAAGGGTTAACCATGCAGCTACCTGAAAGAGCATCTGTTCTGGACACTGGAAAGAGCCAACTGACCGTCCCTCAGGAAAAATCAGTATCTGCAGAGTTTGACATATGATGGGGAAGAGAGGAGGATACAGCAAAGCCAGTGAGAGAGGGAAAAAAAGGAACAGAAAAGGGAGTATGGAATCCTAGAATCCACAGGATGGGGTTCAAAAAATCAAAGCTCCCCCGCACTGTGAACAGGCTCTTCTTCTTAAATGTGTATTTATTTTTATTTATTTGTTGCTCAGAAGTACAGGAGCAGGATCATAGCTCACTGCAGTCTCACACTCCTGGGTTCAAGTGATCCTCTTGCCATGGCCTCTCGAGTAGCTGAAACTGCAGGTGCACACCACCATGCCCAGCTAATCTTTGTAGTTTTGGTAAGTCTGAGTGTGGCTGTGTTGCCCAGGCTGGTCACAAACTCTTGGGCTCCAGTGGGCCTCCTGCCTGAGCCTCCCCGAGTGCTGTGATCACAAACTTTCTGAGTCTTGCTTTCCTTGCCAGTCAAATTGAAACCAATCCAGTAGTTCCACAGACATTTTTTAAAAAATAAACAGAGAAGTTGAGCTTCTGGTCTTAAATCTTCAACTCACACTTGTTTCGTCTCAGTTTCTTCCTCAGGAAATGACCCTCAGGCCACTCAAAAAGTATCAGAGAACTGAAATTCACATCACCACTTCCAGACAATGAAATGGCAGCCCTCTCGCTCATCATGATTGCTTCCTTACCCCTCCCTAATACTTGTTTTCCTAACAAACCACCTGCTTCTTGTTGACCAGCTCCACGTCCTTACCCCTCCCTAGTTCCTGTTTTCCCACAAACGGTTACATTTCTTCCATGCTATTTAAACTCCTAATTGTATTTGGTGAGGGACATGGATTTGAAACTGATCTCCCATACCCTCAGCTGCAGCACCCGAATAAAGCCTTCTCCTTTAGCAGTAATTGTCAACTCGGTGACTGGTTTTCTGCATGCTGAGCAGCAGAACCAAGACCAAATCCAGGTGTTTCAATAACAAAATGAGACTGAAAATTATGGCTGCCCACAGGTTCTTGGGAAGATTGAATGTATCAATATGTGTAAAGTGCTTTACTCCGTCACTCCCCAAAATACAAAGACCATCCAAGCATGGTGATGTGCACCTGTAGTCCCAGCTGCTCAAGAGGCCAAGGCAGGAGGATCGCTTGAACCCAAGAGTTTGAGACTACAGTGAGCTATGATCCCACCACTGCACTTCTCGGCAACAGAGTGAGACCCCATGTCTAAAACTAAAATAAATAAATACAAAATTAAAAAGAGCTTGTTCAGAATGTGGGGGAGTTTTGACTTGAACCCCTTCATGTGATTCTAGGATTCCATGCTCTGTTTCATTTTTCCTGCCTCACTGGCTTTGCTGTATCCTCCTGTCTTCCCCATCATATGTCAAATTCTACCAATACTGATTTTCCCTTAGGGCCTGTCTGTTGGCCCTTTCCAATGTCCAGAAGAGATGCTCTTCTAGATAGCTTCATAGCAAATCCTTGACTTACATGGGTTTGCTCAAATGTCTCCATGTTTCCCCAATCTGTAGGGCCCTTGAAGGATCCAGGAAAGAAGTATGATTTGCCCAGTAACCCACGTCACTGCTGTCCATAAAACAAGAAGATTGGATGTATGTCGGTGAGCAGTGACTCCTCAGAGGGTCCGTTACATCAGGGCTCCTGCCCATAGCACCTAACCCCATAGTTATCTGTCTGTCCCGTTACCTTGGGGGCAGGGGCTTGTCTTATCTAACCCTAAACCTCTAGACCCTTGATTAGGACCCGGCGTGAGGTAAGCTTTTAGGGAGGGGTTGTTGAATAGAGAATCCAGGCAGAACTGTAACTCTAAGCCTTAATGGTGCAAGACCTTGGCTATTCCATTGAGAGACATAAGCACTCTCTAAAGGTGAGAGTCGGTTCAGGCATCTCTGGACTTCAGTCTTAGAGGCACAGACACATAGCCAGGGATGTGGAACAGACACTACCCTGAAGGGCTCTGTGTGTACTGAGGCTACAGGGCGCTTCGAGGATCCAGGAAAGAGAGACGCTCTGCCCAGTTTCCAGGGCTCTGCTGTCCATGAAACAAGAGAAGCCAGAGCCTGGAAATGCTCTCTCCTTCCTCTGGGTCTGCAGAACCTGACTCCCTCCAGCCTCACATCACTGCCCAGACAGAGATGCGCTGTGAGGAGCCAGAATTTAGCTCATGCCTCATTCATGGGATTTCTCTATTTTGAGTGACAAAAAACAGGCTTTTTTTTTTTTTTCTTTCTGGAAGCCTAAATCTGTGCTTTTCATGTATCTCTGTCCTCAAATGGCCTAGGGACAACTGGGCTTGTGTGTTAAATGAACCATAAAACAGGAGGAGGAGCAAAGTGAAATCTGTATTCACTGGGTGGCTCCCTGAACCCTCCCATAAGGGGTGACATGGTTTCTGCACAGTCTCCCAGGTGCAAGGCTTGGGCAGGAGGCAACTCGGGAGCTGCTGCTAATTCCTCAGCCTCTCCCGCAGCCAATTTTAGTCCAACTCCTTGATTTAATGACACTCCTGCGTACAATAGGAAGCTTGCATTCTCCTATATGCGGTGAATATTAAACTGATAGACCTGCAATTTCCTCCATCAGACACACTCCCATTTTTGCATATTGATGCCACATTTAGTTTGTTATTTTCTAATTTTCCATCCTTCTGGTCCTGTGCTTAGCACCTTCTCCCATAATAATTTCTAGCACCTTATCCTCATAATAATTCCTGGCAGCAAACACATGCACACTGCCTTCTTTCCCCATCCTGTGACTCCACCCAGACAGGGAGCAACACACTTTTGAGTGACCTGAGCTTCCAGTGGGTTTGCTTTGTCCCCTTTTATATCTGTCACAGTGACGGGGAGAGTTCTGGGTTCTGATCTTTCATTGGAGGCTGCACAGTGATAATGGGTCAAGGAAAGACTAAAGGATCGATCTGCAGATGGGGTTCTGAGGACAAAGGGGAGACTACATGGATGTCTAATTATTGGGCACTGTGCAGACTCCATTAGAGGTGTGTTAGTTCTCACATTGCTATAAAGAAATACTTGAGAATGGATAATTTATAAAGAAAAGAGGTTTAACTGGCTCACAGTTCTGCAGGCAGTTTAGGAAGCATAGTGGCTTCTGATCGGCTTCTAAGGAGGCCACAGGAAACTTACAGTCACGGCAAGAGTGAAGGGAAAGCCCGCACTTCACTTGGCTGGAGCAGGAGGAATAGAGAGGGGGGAAAGTGCTACACACTTTTAAGCAACCAGTTCTCATGAGAACTCACTATTGCAAGGACAGCACCCAGGGGGCCATGGTGTTAAACCATGAGAAACTGCTCCTGTGATCCAATCACCTCCCACCAGGCCCCACCTCCAGCACTGGGGGTTACACTCAACATGAGATTTCAGCAGGGACACAGATCCAAACCCTATCAGCAGGTGTATGCAGAACACAGCCTGTGTACCGTTACCTTTCTAAAATCAAATCAATCTGAAATACTGCAACAGACTTTGCTGCAAGGAACTGTAGCCTGCCTTGCTATTTCCATTTTACAAGAGCAGAACCTTGTTCAAGATAAGGATTCAAAGGAAAACTATTTTAAGAATTCAGGTTTTTCTGACACCTGGGACAAGGCTCATTTCATGCTACCATCGTGGAAATAGTGGGAAAACTGATAGATGGAACATCAGAGCTAGCTTTCCCCTTGACATTACTCCTGCCAGAAGATGGTGGGTATCTCTACGGTGTTTGAGGGGATTGAGCACAAAGGATTCCAGTGAGTGGCTGTCAGCACCAAACAGCCGGCTAGCTGCAGTGGCCACACTCCAGTTCCCTCCCACGAAGGGGTCAAGGAACATTTTCTGCTTCATTATCTCATTTAGTCCTCACCACACCTTCTAGAAGGTAAATACTATTTTTATTTTCATTTTGTATACTAGAAAATTGGATTTCATAAATGATAAATGATTTTCCCAGGTGCCACTGGTATCAAGTGGCATGATGGACATTTAAACCCAGATTTTTCTCATCTAAAACCTGTGCTCTTAACCACTCCTCAGGAAAGACATCTGGATGGGGGCAAGCTGATAGTAGAGATGTGCCTCCCCATCCCAGGACAGCCTGCAGCAAGACTCACAGAGTCTAGAGCCCAGCTCAACTTAAGGACAAGGAGTTTCATTTCCAAAGGTCCTGATACCTACTGATCAAGCCGTCGTTCCATTCTCACTCCCAGAGGCAGGTCTACAAGGGAAGCCATTCTCGCCTCTGTGACCACATGGGGCACCTAGAATCAGCCAGAGACCCAGGTGATCTTAAGGTCAGCATCACCTACTTTGGTGGCCTAAGATCTCTCACTTTAAGAAGAAATTGATCAAGCAGCCCACTGAATTCTTCTTCCTAGACAGAGCATTCTTTCATCAGTTCTGACAAGCTCTGGCTCACTGACTTCCCCTTTCTAGACTGGACGAAAATGTCTTTCTATTATTAGAATCTTTGTTTGGACAAACAAGGAGTGATTTGTGAGGGTGAGGTTGGCTTTTCTTCACGTGTTTGTCCTGAGCACACTCTGGCCACCCCATTAGACCAAAAGACGAGCCAGTCTATGAGATTGTCTAGAGGTCCCCGAATCCCCTTAGCAACACGTTTATAAAAGCTCTTAGAATAGATTACATCTGCAGCTGACTAATTCCATCCATTATGTGTTGATTCATACTGGCTCCACTTGCAGGAAGATCTTTCCTCTGTGAGCATGAATTATCTCCCCTAAAAAATGGGGATAATTATTGAGGAGGATGATATCAATGACGATGATGAGTATGATTACTGGCCTGTTTTGTAAGATTGCTGTGAAGATAAGCAAAGTAATGCACATGAAAATATAAACTGTAAAGTGCCCAACTGAGTAGAAGTCGATTATCCAACAGACCGTACGATAAAATAGAGCAAACACTGGACTAGGAGCTAATCTGTTGGTGCAAAATAACCACAGGTTTTGCCATTTCTTTAAAAGTAATGGCAAAAGCCACGATGCCTTTTGCACCAACCTAATATATTCCATATTATTTCCAAGGCCAGACACATATCTTAACATGGCAGGAGGAACGTTTTGCCATCTGGCAAGTGGAGGGAATAATCCTTGCCTTTCCTACCATCAGAACATTTTTTTTATTTTGAGATCAAGTCTTTCTCTGTAGCCCAGGCTGGAGTATAGTAGTGCAATCTTGGCTCACTGCAGCCTTCGCTTCCCAGGTCTTGGCTCAAGCAATTCTCCTGCCTCAGCCTCCTGAGTAGCTTGGATTACAGGCACGTGCCACAATGCCAGCTAATTTTTGTACTTTTAGTAGAGATGGGGTTCCACCATGTTGGCCAGGCTGGGTTTGAACTCTTGACCCCGTGATTTGTCCGCCTCAGCCTCCCAAGCTATCAGAACTATTGTGCAACCCTAGTGAATATTCTTAAAAGTTCTTTGTAAACTATAAAGTACCATGTAGTCATACAAGACAAACCATATTCATGAGAGAACTTTCTAACACGAAGAAATCATACAGCAAATCCTTGGGTAAAGCCAAAAAAATATTTATATACAATATGATTCCTAAGTTCAGACCACCCTGAGATTTTCTTTTTAAACCTGCTCAAATAAATTTGCCACATGCCCATACTGAGACTAACATTATTCAGTAGCTATTCATTGAATGAAGGAAGGAAGGAAGAAATGATGCCAGCTGCAATGAAGACATGGCTGTATTCTCACAGCACCAAGTCCATGTGATGTTTTAAAATTTCTCCATATAATTAGCTTCACAGACTCTTACCAGACAACATAAATCTTTATTGGTACTATTAAGGGTATCTGAATTATTGAAAAATCACTCCTACTACAAAGTTTTATTAAGAAGCGTGACACGTTATATAGTGTTTCCGTTAATTGAGGATCGAGTGAGTGAAATACACACAGACACAGAGAATTGACCAGGCAAACTGTCAAGACGTGGAGGCACCCTTGCTTCTGTGCTCAGTCTCACGGCTCTCCTGGGTTTCTGCCCCCGCTGCATGCCTCAAGCTCTGCAGGCTGGAAGGAAAACTCTGCCAGCTTCTCTTAGGGTCAAGATGCCATCTCTTTTCTCCATCCGTAACAAGTCCAGCCGTTCAGTTACCGTCTTAATTTATTGAGCGCTGTGTGCCGCATAGCACATTATCTTATTTAATCTGTATCAGACCCTTCCTACAAGGGAGGTAGAATTTTTTTTTTGAGATGGAATCTTGCTCTGTTGCCAGGCTGGAGTGCATTGGTGTGATCTTGGCTCACTGCAACCTCTGCCTCCTGGGTTCAAGCGATTCTCCTGCCTCAGCCTCCTGAGTAGCCAAGATTACAGGTATCCACCACCACACCTGGCTACTTTTTGTATTTTTAGTAAAGACAGGGTTTCATCATACTGGCCAGGCTGGTTTCAAACTCCTGACCTCAAGTGATCTGCCCCCCTTAGCCCCGCAAAGTGCTGGGATTACAGGTGTGAGCCACTGCACCCAACCAGGAGGTACGATTTTTATTTCCACTTGACACATTAGGAAATTGGGTTTCATATAAGATGAATGATTTGCCCAGATGCCACGGTACTAAGTGGCTTCAGTCTCTTCACATTCCACTTTCAGGAAAGTGGTGTTTTTGTTTGTTTCTTTCTTTTGTCACCTATGCTGGAGTGCAGTGACATGATCTTGGCTCACAGCAACCTCTGCCTCTCAGGTTCAAGCAATTCTCCTGCCTCAGCCTCCCAAGTAGCGGGGATTACAGGGGTGTGCCACCACATCTGGCTAATTTTTGTATTTTTAGTAGAGATGGGGTTTCACCGTGTTGGCCAGGCTGGTCTCGAACTTCTGACCTCAGGTGATCTCCAGCCTCAACCTCCCAAAGTGCTGGGATTACAGGTGAACCACCGCACCCGGCCAGAAATGTATAACACTTGCTACATGTTGCCTGCTCACTCTGACGCTGGTAAAATCCGAGCTCTTCATCTCAGCAGCAAAGAAAGCCTTCACTGTTTGGTTTCTTGGGTGTCTGGCATTCTGCGTTTCTTACCTTAGTCAGGGCACTCTTCCTGGTCTCCCTTTGAATCCCACAAAGACATCTCTTCGAAGCTGCTCAGTCCTCTGAACCCTACACCTTATGGTCCGGCATCCCTGTATTACAGTTTGCTATTCTCAGAGTGCACTGCTGGCCTTACCTTAACACTGTAAAAATTAATGAACTGGAAATGTGCGTTTGGCTCTCAAAGAACTTCTCTTACAAAGCTACAGTCAATGAAAGCCAAGTTCAATGGTGAAAATGATGGCTAGCTTAGATGATGACCAATTCAGATAATTGGCCATAGATCTCTAATCTCGCTGGCCTCCTCTGTCACTCAGCAGGGAACTTGCTGATCATTCCATCAATACATTTATTTTGTCAGCTGTCACTACTCGGCGCCCACATGTCTCAGCTCGGTGACTTGGACTGAGAAATGGAAACCTGCCAATATCAGAATCATTTCATCCCTATCACGTGCCTTTCTTGTCATATGGATTTTCAATGAATTTCTGCCTGGCTTGGCAAATCTAAGCCATGACCTTGCTTTTAGCTGCTGGGATCCTTTAATTATTACTATCAATTCCAACCAGCTTGAGTCACTACATTTCTAAGCTGTCTAAGCTCCGTGAGTTCCACCCATAAGATTTTTACTCTATTCTGTCCAGCACTCTACTTCAAAAGCATGCGCGCGCACATACACACACACACACACACACACACACTCATCCAACATCAGTTTGAACTGGTTATTTCTTCTCAGCAGGGAACACACATATGTACTCACATTGATTTGTTTTTATATAATTTTTCATGCAGAATTTTTTTCTTACTCCTGTCATAATGAAAACTCAAGTGAATTCTTTTTTAAGAGATAGGATATCTTTCTGTGGCTCAGGCCGAAGTGCAGTAGTGCAATCACAGCTCACTACAATTTCAAATTCCTAGGTTCAAGCCATCTTCCTGCCTCCTGCGTCAGCCTGCCAAGTGGTGGGACTACTGGCTTGAATCACCCATGCCTGGATTAAAAAAAAAAAAACTGTAGAAACAGGGTCTTGCTATGTTGCCCAGGCTGGTCTCAAACTCTCAGCCTCAAACAACCCTCCCACCTTGGCCTCCCAAAGGGCTGGGATTGCAGGCATAAGCCACCACACTGGGTCATACATTTTTGAAAATGTTTAATAAATAAACTATTGCCTGTTCAACACTGAGTCTTAAGTTTCCCAAACCAAAACCTGTAAGTTCCTAGAATATTGGACTTTGTTGTAAGAAATGAGCCCAAACAACAACAACAAAATGTTTCTCACAGAAAATCCACCTCTTATTTCATCATGATCCCAGAAATGAAATGAGAACATCACACATCTCATGAGAATGTGATCGTGAACTGCCTGTCCCACACATCGTGATTAGGTGTCTCTTCCTTCCCAGGGCCCTTGCCTGCTGGTTTCCAGAAAAACAGCATTTCTGAGCGTGGCACTAACTGAAGGGGCTGCACCAACGAAAGTGAAGCTTTTAGCATTTAACTGATGCGAAAGCATTGCACTAACTAAAGTGACTTTGCTGCATGGCTGCAGGCAGCTCACGAAGACACGGAAAGAATGTGAACCTTCGAGCCAGACCGCATTCAAACTCAGCTCTGGGATTCTCTGATCTTACACACGTTTCCTCGTCTGTGTAAGGGGATGAGGATCGGAAGGACGGTGAGGTTTATGGTAAATGATGCACACGTGTAAAGCCCCAGTATTGAGCCTGTTATTTAGAAGTTCCTCAAAAGCTTGCGCTGTTCCTGCTGCTGATACTGTTGCACCAGCTCAGCCATTAACCAAGTATATAGGCAATAACATTTCAACTTCTCAAGAAACCATCCTTCTACAACCTCTCAAAATAACAACGAAATAGTATAGAAAGGTTACTGGTCAATACCCACAAATATATATATACATATAAACATATATATTTCACACTGACGTGATATAAATATAAATTATGCATATATACATAAACATATATATATATACTTTTTTTTTTGAGATGGAGTCTCGCTCTGTCCCCCAGGCTGGAGTGCAGTGGTGTGATCTCGGCTCACTGCAACCTCTGCATCCCGGGTTCAAGAGATTCTCCTGCCTCAGCCTCCTGAATAGCTGGGATTACAGGTTCCTGCCACTATGCCCAGCTAATTATTGTGTTTTTAGTAGAGACAGGGTTTCACTATGTTGGCCAGGCTGGTCTTGAACTCCTGATCTCAGGTGATCCGCCCACCTCGGCTTCCCAAAGTTCTGGGATTAAAGGCGTGAGCCACCGCGACCAGCCAATTTCCAACAAATATTACCCCCTCCTTTAGAATCATAATTATGATTTTCCACTGAAAATATTGGCCCCCGCTAGAAAGAGCACACGCCACAGCCACCCCTGCAGTTAGATGTACACCTGACAAAGCTCTGGCTAAGGAGATAGAAGTAGTGTGAAATTTCCTGGAAGTATCTTTAAAAGAAGGAGTCATTCTCTCTTTCCTTCTGCTTCCTTCATCTTGTTGCTGAAACAATGATGTGAAGACTGGTGCTCTAGCAGCCATTTTGGGTTGTGAGAACAGGTCCACAGCCTAGGGACACAAGGAGGAGTTTGTTCACCCTTGATGGGCTGCTTATTCATGGACTTCTTTTTTTTTTCCGAGGCAGAGTCTTGCTCTATCACTCTGACTACAGTGCAGTGGCATGATCATGGCTCACTGTAGCCTCAACCCCCACCCAGGCTTAAGCTATCCTCCCACCTCAGCCTCCTCAGTAGCTAGGACTACAGGTATATGTCACCATGCCCAGATAATTCTTGAATTTCTTTTACAGATAGAATCTCACTATGTTGCCCAGGCTGGTCTCAAACTCCTAGGCTCAAGTAACCTTCCCACCTCGGCCTCCCAAAGTGCTGAGATTATAGGTGTGAGTCACCATGCCTAGCCCATGGGCTTTTTTTTCTTTTCCTTTTGATACCGAGTCTTGCTCTGTTACCCAGACTGGAGTGCAGTGGCACGATCTGGGCTTACTGCAACCTCTGCCCCGGGGTTCAGGCAATTTCCTTGTCTCATCCTCCAGAGTAGCTGGGAATACAGGCATCACCATACCCAGCTAATTTTTGTGTTTTTAGTAGAGACAGGGTTTCACCATGTTGGCCAGGCTGGTGTCAAACTCCTGACCTCAGGTGATCCACGAACCTCAGCTGCCCAAAGTGCTGAGATCACAGGTGTGAGCTGCTGTGTCCGACCTCCATGGACTTCTTTATATGAGAGACAAATATATTTTTATTTCAGGTCAACCATTAAGTTGTTAGGGGGCTTCTGTTGTGAACAGACAAATTCCAACTCATTCACCTGGCTTTTCTAGTCCCCTGTACCACAGTGAGATCCAGGGCCAGCTGGGTTAAATAAACTCTGACCATTTCTTCTCCCCTGCCTTCATTTCACTGAAGATTTAAAATCTCAGCATAGATATTCTAAATAGGTGAGCTTAGATCAGGTGCCTACCCAGGCTCTGGCAAGAATAAGGGACATCTAATCTGCAGGAAGGCGTCCCCAGAGACTCCTGGACTGACCACACCTTTGGGATGTGAAAGGTAGAATCCCAAAGTGAAACTAGGGCACTGCTGACACAGGTACACGACAAGAAACTCTCATTTCTGGCCTGGTGCAGTGGCTCATGCCTGTAATCCCAACACTTTGGGAGGCCGAAGCTGGTGGATCACCTGAGGTGAGGAGTTCGAGACCAGCCTGGCCAACATGGTAAAATACCATCTCTATTAAAAATACAAAAATTAGCCAGGCGTGGTGGTGGGTGCCTGTGATCCCAGCACTTTGGGAAGCCACGGTGGGCGGATCACCTGAGGTCAGCAGTTCGAGACCAGCCTGGCCAACATGGTGAAACTCCATCTCTACTAGAAATACAGAAAATTAGTTGGGTGTGGTGGCACAGACTTGTAATCCCAGCTACTCGGGAGGCTGAGGCAGAGAATTGCTTGAACCCAGAAGGCGGAGGTTGCAGTGAGCTGAGATTGCACCACTGCATTCCAGCCTGACAACAAAGCAAGACTCCATCTCTTAAAAAAAAAGGTCTTTTTGACCCCCTGCTCTCAGTTCTTTTGAGTAAATACCCAGAAGCAGAATAATTGCTAGATCACATAATAATTCTATTTTTAAGTTTCTGAGAATCTGCCATATTGTTTTTTGTAACAGCTGCACTGTTTTCCATTCCCACCAATAGTGCACAAGCGTTCCAGTTTCTCCAAATCCTCCTTGACACTTGTTATTTTACTTACTGTTGTGATAGGAGCCATCCTAATTGGTGTGAGGTGGTTCAGAGATGCTTTGTGAGTGAACATGAGTTTGCGCTACTGTTTTGCATGATCACGCACTGTGTGTCCTGGCCCTGGGTGACAAGAAGCCACTAGAAATTTCATGGGGGCATTCAGAGACCCAAGCCCCAAGGTTGCTAATGAATCTGTTTGATCATGGTGGGAGAGAAGGTGAGGCTTTGGTGAATGTTCTTAGATGTCTTCAACTATGAAACTTAGGGCAACATCAGCTTGATAATCCTGTTCACAGATTTTCCCCAGAACTTCTCTCTTCTTGTTTCAGAAGGTTAAGAGGCAAGATGAAAAGGGAATAAACCTATAATTGACGATTCAGCATAAATATAAACACTGACTGTGCTAGGCATATGGTACATTATTTCCTTTGCTGAATTCATTCCCACCAGGACAATTGCAATACCTGGAAAAAAATATCTACTTCTCATGAGGCTCTGACAGCTTAGGTAGGGTTTTTATAGACTAACAAGGTGTTGGTAATTCAAGTTCCATGTGTTATCTATCTGCTTAACTTTTTTTCTGCATTTACAGCATTTCCAAAAATACATTTCCTAAATTATCCACCTCCACTTTCAGTAAAAGACTGTAAGATCATTTCAAATTCCAGGATGTAGGATGTAGGCTGTCTCACATCTGTCCCAGATACCATTTCTGATGGAGAATAATTGCTCACACCTTTGAGCAGAATGGGGAGGTAGGGATGGTTCAATAACACTTTCAAGTTCTTCTCAGAACTTAAAAAAGAAAGGCAGAGATGGGAAATGGGCAAAAATCCCCCCATCCTGATGTTTAACTATAGAAATCTGGGGTGCCTCAAATACAACGAATCGAAAAGTTCATGCATTCATGTATTCCCACGTTTAGAATGCAAGGATCACCAGCAATGCCGTCCTGACGTGTCAATTTTCCAGTTCCTGACAAAAGGCAGGCTTGTTGGAAACCACTGAGATCCTAAGGAGATGGTTGGAGAAACACTGGACTAACTGCAGATTTTTGGATGCTCCATGCCAGTATCAAGTGAGGTCCCCAGCCATCTGTACACTTGGCCTCTCTTCCTCTGGATTCATGCAGAGATGCCAGCAATCTAACACTCTGTTTTTGGCTTTCACTGGAGGCATGAAGTAAGAACTGGCCAGAAGGAGAACATTGCTGCACTTTTTTGGGGGGGAAAAGCAATGTTCTTCTCAGTTCGGGACACCATTATGTTTTGCTTATACTATTTCAATCCTGACTGGTCACTGCGCTGTGATTCCTGTCCCCTCCTCTGCCATCCATTGATCACACTGAGTAATCATCTAATCATTCTAAAAGGCATGTTTCACCATGTCTGTCCTCATTGTGATACAGGGCTGTGGGCATGCTTACAGGACACATTCCAAACTCCGCACTGTATCCCAGGAGCCTCTTCACTGCCTGATCCTGAGCCATGTCTTCAGCACCATCTGAGCTAAGTTCTCTCCCACGAAGGGCTGGAGGAAGCCCTACGGTGTCGCGGCTTCTGCTCCGACGTGCTGGGCAATCCTTGCTTTCCATCACTTCCCACCTTCTCTTCCCTCTGTTTCCTCTTCTGCTTTGCTTAACTCAGGAATTCTGCTTCAAAGTTTAACTCGGGTACATCCATTCCAGGAAATCACCCCATTCCTCTCCCCACTCCCCACGTCCTCCCGTTCTGCAGTGTGCAGCCCTTATGTGTTCCTGTAAACCGGCACCCATACCTCGGTGTTCATCACACCCTTGTCTGTCAACGTATACCGCTCCCTCTAGGCTGGAAGCATCCGATGGGACAGGCAACTGCATCCTTGTGTCCGCAGGATCCAGGACCCACTGCAGAGCTCCCTAGAGTCCTTAGTGGGAGAAAACAGTGCGAGCTGGTGCTGCAATGACCTAACATTTCGTAGACTTGCAAATACATGTTGAATGAAACAGCCCCCAATCCTCTTCTGTGCCTCAAATCTGTGCTTTCTTGTCCCATTGCTAGGGTCACCTCAGGACAAACATGTCGTTTGTCTCCATTTGATCATTAAAGGTCCTGGAACACCTAATTGAATCTACACTGATTTCTGCTTCTGCCGTGGATCCAGAAGTGACAAGCTGATGAGCAGGAGAATGAGAACTGGGAGTTTGTTTGGGTGGATGTTGTTTTACGCCCATAAGGTTGTGACGATTTGTCACACAGCAAGAGGAAAGGAATACAGGAGCTATCTTATGGGAGTGGTGGGGCCAGTGAGAAGAGCTTTCCAGAGGAGAGGGGGCACTATACAGACAATTCCACACAACCCACTTTAAATACTACCATTGGCTTCTGGCCAGGTGTAGTGACTCACACCTGTAATCCCAGCACTTTGGGAGGCCAAGGCGGTGGATCGCGAGGTCAAAAGTTCAAAACCAGTCTGTCCAACATGGTGAAACCCCGTCACTACTAAATATACAAAAAAAATATTAGCTGGGCATGGTGGCAGGTGCCTGCAATTCCAGCTACTTGGGAAACTGAGGCAGGAGAATTGCTTAAACTGGGACCCAGGAGGCGGAGGCTGCAATGAGCTGAGATAGCACCACTGCACTACAGCCTGGGCTACAGGGGACACTCCATCTGAAAAAAAAAAGTACCATTGGCTTCTATCTGATTTTTTTTGTTCCTTTTCTACTCCTTATGAGATGTACTTTGGAACTTCATGATAAGACCTTGTAAAAAGAAGATTAAAATTGCAATCACTTTTATCCTAATCTAGACATGTTTGTTTTACCACTGCCAAAGTCTAATCTTTCCCACGTCATTGTATAAAATTGTAATAAACGTAATACATTTATCCTACTACCTTCATCTCTCACTTCGCATACCCTTTCTCTATTCTTCTCTCTCTCTCTCTCTCTCTCACACACACACACACACACACACACACACACACACACACACACAATGTATGACCAAATTGTTCATTTATCTATCTCGTTTTTTTTGAGATGGAGTCTTGCTCTGTTGCGAGACTGGAATGCCTATAATCCTAGCACTTTGGGAGGCTGAGGCAAGATCACTTGAGGTCAGGCGATTGAGACCAGCCTGGCCAACATGGTGGAATCCCATCTCTACTAAAAATATTTAAAAATTAGTCGGGCGTGGTGGTGCCTGCCTATAATCTCAGGAGGTGAGGCAGGAAAATCACTTGAACCCAGGAGATGGAGGTCTTAGCACTTTGGGAGGCCGAGGTGAGCGGATCACGTGAGGTCAGGAGTTCAAGACCAGCCAGGCCAACCCGGCAAAACCCTATCTTTACTAAAAATACAAAAAATTATCTGGGTATGGTGGTGAGCACCTGTGATCCCAGCTACTCAGGAGGCTGAGGCAGGAGAATTGCTTGAACCTGGGAGGCGAAGGTTGAAGTGAGCCAAGATTGGGCCACTGCACTCCAGCCGGGGCAACAGAGCGGACTCTGTCTCGAAAAAAAAAAAGAGAGAGAGAGAAGAGATAAAGGGGCCAGGGCAATTGGTCAGTGAGTTGCCTCTAGCACCTCGTGTTTGAGTGACCTAATGACACTCAGTTGATCAGGAAGAGAGAAGAGGAAGGCAGACAGGAGGCACTGATGACAGCTCTTCTTCTAGTGCCATTTCACAGATAAGCCCAAGATCCTGAGTGCTCTGAGCACACGGCAAATCGGCCTCCCCCCGTCACGCGCTGTTCCGTGGGCTGTGATTGCCACATCTTTGAGCACTGTCAGAGCCGGATTCCTGAAGATGTCAGGAACAGAATAGGAGAGAGAAAGTGCGCATGGAGAAGAGCAGAGTGAGTGACGATGCTCTTGATCTGAGCGCTGAGAAGAAAGGGTCAGAGAATGCAGAAAATGCAGCCAAGCCTCATGTGACAAACGGGAGCTTCACCAGCAGCAGCGCTCAGGATCCCAGCAGCGTCTGGTGCACAGCTCTGTGCCATGAGGTCATTGAAGCATTTGGGGAAGCTTTTCGCAAGGAGGGGCCCAAGTCCTGCCCAAGGTAGAGGTTCCCCTACATCTCAGGGAAGCCCAGATAATAATGAAACCAGACTGAGTTCTCAAAGCATGATTTCCAGACCAGTAGCATGAGCATCCCCTGGGAACTTACTGGAAAAGCAAATTACTGGCCGAGCATGGAGGGACACCTGTAATCTCAGCACTTTGGGAGGCTGAGGTGGGTGGATCACTTGAGGCCAGGAGTTCAAGACCAGCCTGAGTAACATGGCTAAACTCTCTCTACTAAAAATACAAAAATTAACCAGGTAGGGTGACAAGCTCCTGTAATCCCAGCTACTCGGGAGGCTGAGGCAAGAGAATAACTTGAACCCAGGAGGCGGAGACTGCAGTGAGCCGAGATCGTGCCACTGCACTCCAGCCTGGATGACAGAGCGAAACTATGTCTCAAACAAACAAACAAAAAAGAAATGCGAACTCTCAAGCTCTATCTCAGACCTACCCAATCAAAAACTCAGGTGCTGTGGTCCAGCGAAGTGCGATTCAACAAGCCTCCCTGGTGACTGTGATATCACACTCAAGTTTGAGAACTGTGGTCTTAATGTGATAGGGGCTAGAACTGAAGCCTAGGCTTTGCCATCTTATAGAGATGCCACCTGGGCCCTGGGCAGAGGTGTCGTTCTCAGAACAGTTAATGTACATCAATTCTCAGAAGTGTTAAGGGTAAACATTTCCACTGCTACCCCCCTCCCCTTACAACAAACTGCTAACTTTAGCTTCTGTGCAGACAGCTTGCCTTGCACGCCCCTGGGCCCCCCTGAACAAGGATGTGGTTTTGCAGCTTAAATGCCTTGCTCCCCCTGAGCTCGGGGCCACGGGTTGGAGAGACATGAGTCCTCTGTGGCCGCGGGCAATAAAGACCCTGCAATTTGGCATACTTTTGTCTTGGGGTTGATTTTCTGCTCGCTCTGGTGCTACCTTAAGAGCCATAGGTTGCAACCAGTCAGAGCCTGTCTCAATCCCAAGGCAGGCAGGTGGAAGATGTGGGGCACTGCAATGGCAGAAGACGCTATGGAATTTAGAACAGGAGCCAGGATGCCGAATCCTCCGTGTGCAATCAAAAACCATCTCAAGCCGGGCATGATGGCTTGTGCTTGAAATCCCAGCACTTTAGGGAGGCCAAGGCAGGGGGATCGCTGGAGTGATCGTTCTCCTTCTCAGGAGTCACATAGCAAGACCACATCTCTACAAAAAGCTTAAAATTTGGCTGGGTGTGGTGGCTCATGCCTGTAATCCCAGCACTTTGGGAGGCTGAGGCGGGTGGATCATCGGCGGTCAGGAGTTCAAGACCAGCCTGGCAACATGATGAAACCCCGGCTCTACTAAAAATACAAAAAATTAGCTGGGTCTGGTGGCACATGCCCGTGATCCCAACTACTCGGGAGGCTGAGGTTGGAGAATCGCTTGAACCCAGGAGGCGGAGGTTGCAGTGAGCCAAGATTGTGCCACCACACTCCAGCCTGGGTGAGAGAGCAAGACCCTGTCTCAATAAAATAAAATAAAATAAAATAAAATAAAATAAAATAAAATAAAATAAAATAAAATAAAAAAGCCCTGATTTGGAACTTTTGGTTGAGTTAGAATGGTGCAGAGTACATGCTGCATTTGTTGAATGAGAGGGAAAAGAGGAGAGGATAAATTAATGAATATGAGTGCTACATTCTAACGACAAATGGAAAAGTAATTTGCGGTGCTAGAATTATCCATGAAGTAATGACCCAGGCGTTATTCTCTAAGCTCTATAGGTGTCAATTCATTTAATTCTTGACAACTCCTTATGAGACTATTATTAACCTGTTTGTTAATGCAGGGTTCCTTTGTTCTTACAAACTTATAGGGACAAAATGACATGCCCACATCACTCAGACAGGACATTGGACTGGGACTGATGTATCAAAGTCACTGTAGACCCGTTTATATATGTGTTATTGGGAAAGGCCATCGAGAGGTTCTGAATGAAGATGCCTGGGGCCATCCGTAACTTCTGGGAATTCAGTGCTCCAAAGTTAACGAATAGATGTCATTCATTTAAAGTAGTATGAAGTCCTTACCTAGGTTTGCTATCATAAATGTGGGCAGAGAAAATAATTTACATCCTTAATTTTCCCTTACCTTTAACTGAAATATAGCGTTTCCTTCAATGATCAATGCAGACAGCAAACTGCCATAGAATTTGCAGCACCCGAGACTGTTCATAATACAGATCATACATATTTTTATATCAATCACATCACACTGGTGCAGATGCCACAAGATATCAATTATGCTCATCACGACTTTCAATAACTAGATCATTATTAGGTCTGCATTTCCAACTTGCTACCTAATGTGTTAGTAAAGAAACACACCTTTGACTACATCGTAAATTTGTTTTTGTAGTGTTGTGATACGTAATTTACACTTAATTGTTTTCTCCTTTAATCAGTAATTTTATTTTATTCTTTAGAAATCGTATTCTGAGAGAGGGATCTCAGGGTTCACCAGATGGGAGAGGGCTCCATGGTTTGAGAGGAGTATAATGAACCTGCTGCTAAAAAGGGCATAGGACCTATCATTGCAGAATGCGCCTCTCTCCAGGGGCCTAAGGAGGGGGCGTGGACTCTATACTCTGATGAGGAGGAGGAGAAATTTTATAAGGGAAGGGGTCTTTATGGAGTGCCTACTGTATACCACATACTGTGTCTTATTAGCAATAATCCCATGTGATCCTAATAGCAAGCTCACGAGGTAAGAATATTCTCCCCCTCATCTTTTTATTTGAGACAGAGTCTCGCCCTGTGGCCCAGGCTGGAGTGCAGTGGGGCAATCTTGACTCACTGTAACCTACATCTCCCAGGTTCAAACAATTCTCCTGCCTCAGCCTCCCGAGCTGGGATTACAGGTATCCGCCACCATGCCCAGCTAATTTTTGTATTTTTAGTAGAGACAGGGTTTCACCACGTTGGCCAGGCTGCTCTCAAACTCCTGACCCTGTGATCCTGCCCGCCTTGGCCTCCCAAAGAGTTGGGATTACAGGCGTGAGCCACCTCACCCAGCCCCATTTTTCCCCATTTTACAGATGAGGAAACTGTGGCTCAGAGAAGTTGTAAGCATCTTGCTAGAAAATAAAGGAAATAGGAACAATTCAAATATAGGCCTGGTTTGACAGTCTACTCTCTGGCCACGGCAATGACAAGGAGACATCATTTCAATAGAACTGCTGGACAGGCCGAGCATGGTGGCTCATGTTTGTAATCCCATCTCTTTGGGAGGCCAAGGTGAGGAGATCACTTGAGATCAGGAACTTGAGACCAGCCTGGGCAACATAACAAGATCCCATCACTACAAACAAATTTAAAAATGAGCCAGATGTGGTGGTCCATGCCTGTAGTCCCAGCTACTCAGGAGGCTGAGGCAGAAGGATTGTTTGAGGCCAGGAGCTGGAGGTGCGGTGAGCTATAATGGCACCACTGCACTCCAGCCTGGGCAACAGAGCAGGACTCCATCCCTTTAAAACAAACAAGGAAACCGAATAAAGAACTGCTGGACAGAGGAAGAAGGCAGTGCAGCACCAGAGAAGAAGCCGCCATGGATGGTCTTGGAGGTGCACCACCCAGATCTCCCCTTATGAGAGCCTTCTGGGAAGAGATCCAGCGTCCCCATCTTTAGGACCTCCATGGTATTTGCTCTAAGGGCGCACTCATTCTAGGCTACACCCAGCCAATAACACAACAGCCGGGTTACTCAAGCCAGGCCATTCCTGCCTGACGAAGCATGTTTCTTCTGATGTCACCTGCCTGTAGCCTAAGGCTTCTCCCATTAAATCTCCCTTCCTTCCCCCTTTCATTTCATGGGTGCCAGACCAGCATTGTGGTCTGAAGGCTCTCCTGGCCTATCTCTGCTCACTCTCACCTTTATCCTTCACAACTATTTCTCTCAACTAATTTCTGGGGTTTTGTTTGTTTTAGAGAAGGAGTCTTGCTTTGTCACCTAAGATAGAGTGCAGTGGCATATTATGGCTCACTGCAGCCTGAAACTCCTGGGCTCAAGCAATCCTCCTACCTCAGCCTCCTGAGTAGCTGGGATTATAGGCAGGCACCACCATGGCCCTGCTAATTTTTTTTTTTTTTTTTAATTTCTTGTACTGATAGGGCCTTGCTATGCTGCTCAGGCTGGTTTTGAACTCCTGGCTTCAAGCAATTCTCCCAACTCAACCTCCCAAAGTGCTGGGATTACAGGCATGAGCCACTGTGCCCAGCTGATAAATTTCTTGGATGTCTACTTCATGCATCCTGGTATTTGCTTCTCATAGAGGCCAAATTAACACATCATCCAAATATGAGAAAAGCTCAGGGCCCCTGGGCCCCTGTGATGGGTAATTAAAGGAGTGTGTGGTTTTGTGATAGTTTCGTGGGCTAGAGAAGAAAACCAAGCTCAGATTCTAAGGATCATCATGCAGGGAGTGCATCTTGGGAAAATAAATAGTCATGGCATGGGGCAGGGTTGCTAAGACTTAACAGGGTCATTCTATTAAAAGTCTGGATAACGGTTACATTTTACAGATAATATTTGCAGGGAGGGACATGAAGGAGAATTTCTGGAGTGCTAGTAATGTTCTTCTGATCGCAGTGCTGATTAAACATGTGCTCTGTTTGTGACGATCCATCAAGGTGTTCATTTGTGATCTGTGTGGCTCTTTTCCTTCGTTTTTTTCTCATTAGAAAGTTAGAGGGAAAGAAATGAGGTATATTTATGGCATCTAACACCTTTTTCAGGGATGTAAAATTCAAGGGCTGTTCTCTATAGGTATAGGATGCAGTGTTATTAATTATTATAACTATTAATTATGTAACTATTCATTATAATATATTTTCAAATTAATATAACGCATAAGTATATAATATCAATTAATTATAATTAATAATTGTGATGTAATTATAATTAATAATAATTAGGCTGGGTGAGGTGGCTGACGCCTGTAATCCCAGCACTTTGGGAGGCTGAGGCGGGCAGATCACGAAGTCAGGAGATCGAGACCATCCTGGCCAACATGGTGAAACATGCATTAAAAAGTGCAATGCATTAATTAATATTAACAGTGGTGAAGGTAGGACGTACTCTGTGAAGGCCCACCCAGGATCTCCAGGGATCCCCGATTTGAATGTGGTTGTCCTTAACAAAGAACCCTAAGGCTATTTATCTCTGGGTCCATACTTGCTAACAGAGATTCCAGACCCATCTAATATATATGCCCTTCCCAGCCAAACTTCAGCTAAATAAATTAATGACTCCCTTACATCTTGACATTTTGGATGTGTCAGAAAGAGAAGAAATAGAGAGAGTTCTACAATCCTTGGGATTGCCTGGGGCAGGGTGCAGCGTTTGACTTTGAAAGCGTGATGTGTAGCTCTCAGAGTGAATGAATCTGTCCGGGCAGAGAAATGTGGATATATGTTTAACAAATCAATTCTCTTTCTTGGAGGAGAGAGGGGAGGCTCCCTTGGAGGTCCACAGGCAAAGCAGGGCAGAGGGGTCCCGCAGCACCAAGGGGCGTCCTCGCGTTGATGCTTGCACAGGGACTTGCTGGCATCACCTGGTCGTCTGGGAGCCGCCTCGGGGAGCCTCTGAAATTAATGACATCCTCACCTCCGCGAGCAGGGCCAGCCTCTGCCTGCAGTCTCACAGGTTCAGAAACGTCTCTCAGCTAAAAGGAACAGAGCTCTCTCTGATAAACAGGGAAGGGCTCCCGCTGGATCAGAGGAGGCTGCCCAATGGCTGCTTTCTCCTGTCCATGCGCCCGATTCTCCCCCTTCAAGGTGCTTTCCTTGAGTGCCCATGACTGGGGTCATTGACCTCCTACCTGCAGGCAGAGGGAGCTGCCATTTTGGCCTCTAAGCAAGTTACAGTGGTTATGCCCTCAGATCAACAGCAGCACTTGAAGAGGCAGAACACTACACAGACTAAGACCCTAGGTTAAAACTGTGGAAGACAATGTGGCGACTCCTCAAAGACCTGGAGGCAGAAATACCATCTGACCCAGTAATTCCATGACTGGATATACACCCAAAGGAATATAAAGCATTCTGTTACAAAGACACATGCACGCGTATGTTCACTGCAACACTGTTCACAATAGTGAAGACACAGACTCAACCTAAATGCCCATCCGTGATAGACTGGATAAAGAAAATGTGGTATATATACACCATGGAGTACTATGCAGCCATAAAATGAAAGGAGACCATGTCTTTTGCAGGGACATGGATGGAGCTGAAAGCCATTATCCTCAGCAAACTAACACAGAACAGAAAACCAGACACCACAAGTTTTCACTTATGAGTGGGAGCTGAACACACAGAGAGGAACAAACACACCAGGACCTCTTGGGGGGGTGTGGGGGGAGGGAGACCATCATGATAAATAGCTCATGCATACAGGGTTCAATACCTAGATGATGGTGGATAGGTGCAGCAAACACCATGGCATGCGTTTACCTATGTAACAAACCTGCATATCTTGCATATGTATCCCAGAACTTAGAATTAAATTTAAAAAATTTTAAAAAGCTTATTGTAGTACTTATCT
>PVKP010034183.1:0-24418 GCA_004027715.1 Plecturocebus donacophilus | reverse complement strand
ACCCTGGCGCCTGAGGAGGCTGGGCAAGACAGTGTGCATGGCCTCCAGGACTGCCACCCTTTCCACTGAGGTCTCAGGGGAGAGAAAACAAGACGCTCCGAGCGCCTCCCCCCGCCGGGCCGGGTCTCCATCAGCTTAACCCCAAGTGAGAGGCCCAGTCTCAGCTCCCTGGAAGTGAGGTGGGAGGGATGAGAACTCAGGCTGGGCAGGCTCTGCCTGGCCCTCAGAGACCAACTTTCCTCCCAGGGCCCAGGGGAGGAGGAAAGCAGGAATCCCCAGGCAGAGATCTGGATCAGCAGGAGGGGACTTGGTAAGAAGGGGGATTCCAGGGAGGCCTGGAGAGGAGGAGGACCTGCCCTCAGTGTTCAAAACCAGAGTCTGGTCCAGTCTCCCTTACACAGGACTCAAGCCCCTCTCCCACAGGGAGGGTGGGGGTGCCATTGTCATATCACCCCCAGGGAACTGAACCAGGCTTCGGGAGAAAAAATCTGTGTGGCCCTCTGGAGATGGGGGCCTGCAGTTTTCCTGCACTGCCCTCTGACTTTCACCAGGCATTCTCTTCTTTGCCCCTGAAAGACTTTTTCTCAGCCCCTAGTGGAGGCTGAGTCATTGTGGGATTTTAACTTGGAAACCAAGATTACACAAGAAAGAAAGAAACCACAATTCTATTAACAATTATGTGCAGAACAAGGCCAGAGCTACAACTTTCCTTTTCCTTCCCCAAATTCAGTGCTGACATTAGATGAGGCTTTTCAGAATTTTGGAGCAGGCTGTAGCCTCATGGAGCAGGTAAGAGGTGACTTAGGGTTTGGGGAATGGGGTGGGAAGGATGCTTTGATTCTAGTAGTTTTATTTCTGTCACCATCAAAGCCCAAATGAAAATGTTAAGCCTGATTAAACTGTTGGGTGCAGGAGAGAGCACGAAGGGCCTTTTTAGAATGAATGAGAGTACAAGGATGATCTCTGAGAAACAGCCAGAAAAAAACCTGAAAGGAAGTGTTCCCAGGCCGAAAAGAACTGAGATGACACCTGGAAATCCTTAAGGCCCCTCCAGGTTATTTTGGATGCTGGAGGAGGGGCGAGGGACCCGCAGGGAACTGTGACCTGAAGACCATGTTGCCTTCCTGACTTCGCTGTGTTTAAGAGCAGCCCCCGAGTCTGAGGGCAGCAGCCCAGCACAGTGGCCGCCACCAGCTCTGTTTTCCTGCCTTCCTGCTCGTCCTCTGCAGAGCCAAGCTGCCTCTGTCGCTGTTGTTTGATATTTCCAAATCCGGGCTGAAGCAGATGATGGGGCCGCAGGAGGAGCGTCCTTCAGGGTGTCTTGTTTGGTTTGGAAATATTTAAATGTCTGCTGCATTTCCTCCAAGAGAGGAGAAGCCAGGGCCTGTGGGAGAGCCCAGCACCGTGGCCACAGCCCTGCATGGTCCCCAGCTCCTCGGCGGCCACCTCCCTGGAACCGGATCCCCGGTGCCCCTCACCCACACTCCCACCGTCAGCACCATGAGAAAGTCAAGAAGAGCTCAGACATTCTCCACCACGTGTTTACAGTCAAGTGACTCAGCCCTGCCCTCCAGTTAAGCCCATGCAGCAATTGTCCATGATTACAGAAACCTTCTTGGCTCCTGGAAAGATCGCCGGCACGTTATTAACCTCAGAGGACAGACACATGTTTTCCATAGATGTATTTAAATGCTAGTGGCCACCACAGACGAACAAGGCCTTTTAGAATGAAGGGCATGTAATTAAGACATAATCTCTTCTGTTTTGTAATATATGGAGCAGTAAATGGCTACTGAGGGTGATTAAATTCTCCATCTTCCCTTTGGCGCTTAGGAACTGCCAAAGCTGTTGGAATCCCAATCGTGGCTGTGACCACTTCATAGCACATGGCAGTGTGAACTCACAGCCAAAGGCTGTTCTTTGGGGACTTGGGCGCCCAAAGGGACCTGGGTGGATCTGAGATTTACAGTAACACCCACCTGGGAGTGCAGCTGCCTTGACAGGGGCGAAGGAAAGCAGGCGGGACATTGATTCGCTGGTAGGGAGTGGGCTTTGTACAGACAGAAGACTGAGCAGGTAAGGGCATGCAGTCAAAGGAGATCGAACTGTGTGAACGTACAGCTCCCCATCAAAGCTTCCTGCATCAGACTCAAGCCAGAGTTGTAGGAAAAAAGCACAGCATGGTTTTTTCACGATGTCAAGAGCTTTCTGAGGCCTGCCCTTGACAGGTTAAAAATCAAAGACTTTTCACTTTCGACCTCTCCATGTAAGGGAAAATCCAACAGTGGCACATTTATCTCTGCCGAGTCGGAGTGGGCGGTGACCGATCATCCAAGGGTGTAGATTTGCCATTTTTTGGCAAATTTGAGTTTCTGTACTGAGGTTCCCACCAGAGAATAGAACCCTGAGCTCTGCTGCCCAGATCTTATTAAAAAGCTGATTTTTAAGAAATATTATAACATCTGTGAAATAGTACTCAAAGACACGGACCATCTATTCAAAGTCCTATCCTGAGCTCACAAGCCCACAGGAGGGCTAAGTACTCAGGGAAGAATTCTTGACACACAGAGTTGCCCCCCTGAGTCAAACGTGGGCCTGAGCCTGAGCCCATGTTGAGGGACATCCCAGAGATGACTATTTGATGCTCATGGCATATTTATTGAGGGAGGCCTAAGGTCATACTCTGCTCCATCAAGGGTACTCCTTAGGCACCAGTGGATTTCAAGTCACATAGCAGTGGTCACATCTCAGCCCGCCCCGCCTCCTGTAACTACAGAGCTCTTGGGTATGCCGCTGCAGGCTGGTCCTGTGGGTCTCCCTTGCCCCTGACTTCCTCTCTGCCGTTAAATATATCTCCGCAAGCTGCCTCAACCTTTCTTTCTTTTTTTTCCCCCCTTATCTTAGAAAGCTTCTGTGTCAGTCTTTAGTTTTTAAAGTTGTTATTTTGTGTTTGAAATTTTATTCTATTTTAATGAATACCTGCATATCGTAGATATACAGTGGTTTATATGCACAAACATGGAGAGTGAAACCAAATCTCCCTTCCTCCATCACAGAGACAATCTCCGTTGTGTCTCTTGTGAGTCCTTCCAAGATACTCTACAGGTATATAAGCCTATAAATGTAAATTAATGTATTTTTAATTCTTTCCTTTCTACTCTGACGCACTTACTGATAAAGTCTTGGATGCCTTATAAAAAGAGCCGTGAATTTTCTTGAATACACACAGTATAGGCAAATGGCTTCTGTAGTGTGTAGAAATGGTTAACACCCTTTCTGCTGAACTGTTACCCAAACAAGATTCCAAATCTAAAAGAACGGAGAGGAATGTGAAGCAAAGGAAGCCCCATGGCCCCTGGAGCCTCCCACAGTTGCAGACAGATCTTAAAAGCAATTGCCTTTCTGAAAGCTTGGTGGTTTTGCATAGGAGCAGAGGAAGTGCACGGACACTTGCAGCCTGGCGTGGTCCCTCAGGCTGCCCGCCTTTCGGCCTCAGGACCAACTAGGGCAGAACAGAGATTTGTGCAGTCCCCGTCCACATGGTGGAAGGCGAATGCACCATGGGAGGGAAACCTCAAGTCATGGGTTTTGGAGCTTCAAACACGATCTTGTGGCTTTGGGTTTTTTTACGAGAATCAGAAAAATAAATATACTTCATTTATGTGTAGATGCAGAAACCATTGAATGGCGTTAGAAAATGGCAATCTCCAGAGGGTGCAGAAGGGTGGGCGACAGCACTGCCTCTGTGCCCAGGATGCCAGGGGAGCCCTGAGTCATCACAGTGACCATTCCAGGAGCATGGCAGCAGTCCTCATTCTACCCTTTGAAAAAGCCAATCGGCCCAGGTTTGAGGAGAGAAGAGTTTCAAGTCTCCTTGTCTGGGTGGCCTAGTTACCCAGCTCTCAGGAATTCGACTGCCTGGAAGTCGAGATGGGACCCTGTTGTCTAACATGGGGGGGCTTGTGCTTGACTGAAAACAGGGGGTTCCCGTGTCAGAGCTGATGGGGTAGGAGTGCGAAGAACCCAAGCCTTCCAACGTGGCAGCCATTCGCATACATTATCTCACTGAGGCTTCCCTGACCCTCATCAGATAGGGCTCATGGTATTTACATTTTTTTTTAACAAAAGGAAATGAAGCTAAGAAAGCTGAAGCGACTTGCCCAGAAGAGATAGGGCTGGTTCCCAAAGGAACAGGAGAGGGCAGCATGTTCTGTGCTTTGATTTTAAAAGTGAGCCCCCTGCCCTTCAGGGATCCAGAGAGGAAACACAGGTTTTTCAGACTTCCAAGTCCCTTTTGAGATCTTTGATGAAAAATTCTGAACCGGCAAAATCAAAAGATCTCAGAAGGTTGACAGCAGCTGTTCTCAACTGGGATGGTTTTGCCCACCAGGGGTCATTTGGCAATGCTAAGACTGTTTTGATTGTGGCTCTGCAGGAGAGGGTGGTGGCTACTGGCGTCTGTGAATCTAAAGGCCAGAGATTTTGCTAAACATCCCACAGTACACAGGACAGCCAGAAAAACAATAGTTTGCTGGAAATGGCTAGAGGTTGGCAGAGGTAGAGAAGCTCTGGTCCCAGGGCATTAAAAAGTGAAATCTTATAACTGTTTCAACACGTTTTAAGAAGGGTTGACCCAGCAAGGTGGCTCATACCTATAATCCCAGCACTTTGGGAGGTTGAGGCAAGAGGATTCCTTAAGCCCAGGAGTTCAAGACTAGCCTGGGTAACAGGACTATTTTGTAGACTCTTGTCTCTACAAAAGAAAAAATAAAAAAAATTTAGTTGGGCATGGTAGCACATGCCTGTAGCCGCAGCTACTCCAGGTGAGGAAAGCTGCTGAGGTGGGAGGATCACTAGAGCCTGGGAAGGTCAAGGCTGCAGTGAGCAGTGATCGAGCCACTGCACTCCACCCTGAGTGACAGATTTAGACCCTGTGTTTGTTTGTTTGTTTGTTTTTTAAAGAAGTGTTCTAGGCTGGGTGCAGTGGCTCATGCCTGTAATCCCAGCATGTTGGGAGGCAGACGCAATAGAATTGTCTGAGGCCAGGAGCTGGAGACCAGCCTGGGCAACATAGAGAGATCCCATTTCTAAATAAGAAAATTAAAATTAGCTGGGCGTAGTGGTACACACCTGTAGTCCTAGCTACTTGTGGGAGGTAGATGGATTACATGAGCCTGGGAGGTCAAGGCTGTAGTGAGCCATGATCATGCCACTGAACTCCAGCCTAGGCAACTAGAGTCAGGCTGGAGACAGAGCAAGCCCCCGTCTCAAAAAAAAAAGCATTATAAATCTTTAAGGAGAAAATGCATCCTGTGGCCACCTTGGACTCCCTAAATTAAACGTTCTGTGTGTCTTGGTGGAAGGTGTATTCCTGCCAGCTCCTGTCATTGGAGACCTTATTGCCCAAATAAGTATATTCTCAATGACATCTACCTAAAGAAAAAAATCCTTGTTTTGCTACAGATGTGTACAGCATGCCAACAGTGGAGCTCTGCATGGATATGGATACCAGCTGGCCATGAGCTGAGCCATTCAGCAAGAGAAGTGGTGGGATACCCGCAAGACAGGGCACTGCTCGTGTGGGAAGCACACTGGCTTCGAATCGCTGAAACCTCACGTGATAGTAATTGGGACTTGAGGAAATAATGTTTCCAGAGCTCTCTGGGTTTACTGTACATTTTAATGTCACTTCTCCATGGCAGCTGGTTTGTCGTCATTCCACATCCATCCCGGACGCAGCTGCTGCTCCAGGTGAACAAACCCATGGGGACTCTGCAGGAACCCCAGCGCAGTGGCGGCTCGTCTGCCCCCGGATGAAAAAGGAGATGTTCGTGAGCCAGCTGCTTTCCACCTCGGCACTTCGGGGCATTCTTACATCTGGCAACACTAGAAACCGCGAGTCAAACACAGAATAACTCAACAAGCTCACAAAGAAATGACCAAGAAAGCCTCTGACAGTGTCATCACTACCTTTTCTCTCCTCTTCCTCTCACTGTTTCATTCTAAAATTTTCACAGATTCGCAAAGTGTAATTTGACTAAGAAGAATATACAGAGACTAATTCTTAAAGCAACAACTTAAACTTCTCCAAAGCTATTTTTCTTCAATGCTATAAAAAAATTTTTAAACATTAATTAAAATTTGGGAAAAAAAACCAACAACAACAACCCAGATCACCCCTAATCCCACATTTCCGGGAATTTAAACAAGAGACATGGAAGAAAGAAGGAGCCAGAAGTAAGCCTGCAAAGCAGAGCGGGCCCAGCCGACGCGGCTCCATCCATCCATCCCAGCCTGCTGTGGACATGCAGGGTAACTTTACCAACATTTCCCAGACATCTAGATTCTCACACAAAATCTCTTGCTTTTGAAATATTGGCTCATAGTTTTTAAGTACCCTGCCAGCTAAATAAAAGACATCTGCAGATTGAATGCAAATGACAGGCCACTGGTTTGAAATCTTTCATGTATAATTTTGCATCCAAACAAAAGTGAATAGAAGAAATCGGCGTGAGTCTATATGTTTTACACTTTTAATAATCAGAGCATATTTCAAGGAGTATTCTCAATAATCTTAATGGGTTTCAGCTTTTGAACATATTAAGAGGATACTGAAATAATAATGTAGCTAAAGGAAAGTTGTTGGTGAATCAAAACTCCTTATTATAATTTTTTACCAGGAAAACATGTCTCGAGCCACCATAGTTGCATGCATAGAATTGTAAATTTATCTTTAACAAGAGGATCTACTAGAAATGCAAGTGTATGTCAACTGAGGATGAAATTGAGAAGATTCCTGGGCAAGCATGAAGTCACTATAATACTACAGGGCAGGGGTCCTCGTGTAAATACAACTGAAAAGAATACCTTTGAAGGATTATTAGATTATTAGGAATAACAAAAATCCCCTTTCAATGCTCAAGACACAGGAATTATAGCCCATTTCAGAAGTGAATGTAACTATCAAGTAACCATGTTGCGCACTCACTTCTCCAAAGAGATTTCCTTTTCACTGTAGGGGAACAAGCTTGGCCATTTCAGGCACACACAGCAGAGGGTATCTGCCACAGCATGGAGTTCTAAGTTTTTTTGTTCATACCTCAAGTTCACTCAGGAGCTAATGTTTACCTGTTCATTACTCTTTGAGCAGCCTCAGTGTTTTAAACCCAGGGAATATGGAGATGAATACAATAGATAGGGCATGCGATCTGGTAGAGAAGTGAAATAGACCAGTGTGCAAATACTTATATAAATCTGAAAAAGGGGTAAGTGCAAAGAAGGCACCAAGCAGCCTATAGAAATGCCCATGGCCCCATCTGCACAAGCAGCCTAAAATAAGTGGAAAAACAATCAAACACCCAACCATGGGGGCTGGCACTGTGACGTGCACCACTCCACACACTCCACAGCCCAGGACTCCCTCCCGCGGCCGGTGAAGGCAGGCAGGCTCTTCAGTGGGAGAACCTTGAGAATATGAAGGTGAGTGCCTCGTTGTTACTTATTTACATATCGTCTTTAAAAACAATTACACCATTTGAAAGAAGCCACTCATAACCATATCGAAACAGATTCAGGATACCCTCATCGGAGGATAGCAGTGACCATCCTTCTCCATAGCAATGGCATTGCAGGTTGAGGGTGAAGGGGCAGAGTGATCATGACTCTTGCTGCTGAGCCTGTCATACCAGAGTCATGGTATTTTAGAATAGACAGCCGGTCCTGAGGGGGCCTTGGAGGTCATCCCCCACCTTCAGACTCCAGGATGAGGCAACCTCCATCCAACCCCGACGATTGATTAAGTACCTGTTCTCCTGAGGCAGTTTCCTCTTGAGCTTATGATCTATCATCACCAGGATGATTTGTTATTGAAGACACATGGACAACTAACCCTTGAACGTAAAACAGGAGCATACCCAGATAAAGATTTATTTTTGTTTCCTGCTGTGCATGCTTTGAGCTAGGGATAGTCGATGAGGTGCTATCGAGTGTCAAGCCATAAAGCCTCCTCAGGCTAACTCCGGGCATGTGAAGGACTGAAATGTGAAGCTCTTGCTGTAATTCCCCTCTGTCTTCTTCATGAATGGAGGTGAGAATTAGGCTGTGTGGTTTTCACAGCCAACACGGATCTTAAACAAAAATCTGGCTGTTTCCTCCCTGGGCTGTTTCATGGCCAATCACAATATGATCCTAGCAAGGTTGCCAGAGATCATGCAGATGACCGCTTCTCAGGGGCTCCTTCTCCACTGCCACAGCACAGCTACAGAGCTACAAGAAAGCTGAGGGCACAGCAGCTGCACGTCGGCAACGTTCCAGTCCCTTCCATGAAGCTGAAGAGACGTGGTATCCGCAACAGGAAATACACAGGCGCTGAAGACTGAAGAAGTGACTGTCCTTTCCTCACCATACCATGGGGACAAAACAGACCAGAGAATATTCGAGAAGACACTTCAGGCCAGGTGCTTCCAACCATTCCTGGCACACAGCAAATGCCCGATGCGTTGAGCCATGAAGATGATTCCTACTCGGCCCTCCCTGGCTAATCACTTCACTTTTTTGAGTCTTTCTTTGTTAAAACCAAAGACATTGGGCCAGGTCATCTCTAAATGTCTTCCTGGCTCTTAAATTCTGTAACGTGAGGACAAGAGCCTACTTCAAGGGCTTTCAGAACAGAAATCTCTTTGGAAATTGCAGAGGCTCAATTCTCCGAGAGGATCTCCAGCTCCAGAATGAAATGGGGAAATGTGATTCAAACAAACTCATGTGATGCCAAGACCTAGCGCAACCCCTGACTCGTGCAGGAGCATAAAGCATCTTAGCCAGCACAGGTCACAGAAAGCATCTACTGCTCCTACATTCACCAGGCAAGAAAAATGAGTAATTCGTAACTTGTCACACTTACATAAATAATCGTTTTTATCTTTATACTGGTTGCCATACTCTAACACATGCTACATACATGTGGGTGCTTTATATATGTTTTCCTTAATCCTTCCGATAATTCTGTCAAGCTGATTTTTATAGATAGAGAATCAAGGCTCAGCAAGGGCAAGTGACTTGCCCAAGGACACACTGCTATTACCTTCCTGCTCAGTAATGCAGCCTGGATTTTCACCCAAGTCTGCAGGCTCCAAAGCCACTCTCTTTTCACCATGTCACCCGCCTCAAAGGTTTGTTGAGTGTTTTTATAGGAAGAATTGTAATTAAGGTTCACAAAATGACAATGCATTGGCCACTTTCATCAGCCGCCTCTCAGGAGTGGATGTGGATGACGGGACCATGTGCTGTGAGCTGCATGGCTGACCCGTCACACAGAGGCAGCCGTGGTCAGCAGGGACGCACAGCCTCTGGAGGGTCATCTCCGTGGAGGTGAACAGGGAGGCTGTTGACGCTGACTGTCCAGTGAGGAAAAGCCACTCTCACATTTCTACACTTCTCATGGTTGGAAAAGCCAAGGCTGCCAGTACCATCCGCCACCGAGGAGGAAAGAGCCTGAGGCCCGTGAGGCTGGGCCACCCACCAGACAGCCTAATCAGGACCAGGCTTCCCAGCACCGAGGACACAGGAGGTCTGATGAAGAAGTCACCTCTGTGAAATGCCTTCCATGCCTCCTCTCAGAGCAGGAGTCCAAGGCAAGCCCATGAACAGCGAGAGAGCTGCCAGGGAACCCCACAGGGCGCCACCCCGAGGCCTGCAAGTAACTCCCACCCAAGGTACAGAGCGTGGGATCTTAGACCCTTCAATCAGAGTCTCTCTTTCAGTTAGATGTGGTGGCTCACACCTGTAATCCCAGCACTTTGGGAAGCCAAAGTGGGCAGATCACTTGAGGCCAGGAGTTCGAGACCAGCCTGGTCAACATGGTGAACCCTCATCTCTACTAAAAATACAAACAATAAGAGAAAAAAAAGAAAGAATCTTGCATTTCTTCCCCAGTGCCAGCCTCTGGCTCTGTACCACGGTCACTCCACTCTCCTATAAACTCTTCTATAAACTCCGAAGTGACCAAATCTTTACAGCACACCCATGGTGTCAATGTCAGGGCTTCTGCCCCGCCCCACCCCACCCCACAGGTGTCTGCTAGCTGGGTCTTTGAGGGCAAGTGACAGAGGCCCAGAGAGGGAGCGAATCTGCCCAGGGCCACAAATCGAGCGAGTGGCGGGACTGGGCATCTAGCCCATGACTGTGGGCCACATCTGGCTTCTCACTTCTAGACCAACGGAGAACAGATCTAAACACAAAAAGCTAAATAATAAAAGGGACAATTCAAAACTAGGGCTAGGCCGAGACCTGGCCCAGTGCTCCCCAAGAGTCCCGTGAGGCTGGGCTCCCAGCAGCAGACAGGCTTCAGGGGCTAGGGTGGCAGCAGGCATTGGAACAGTTTGCTTTTTAGAAAAGGAGTCTCTGTCTTGCTCTTTGGACCCCTTGGTCTTGTGGACAAAGTCCTGTTGCGCTGCATTGGAGAATGCACAGGTGTCCCCTCTCCCGGCCGCTTCCCGCCCACGTGCTTTCCTTCACGGACCACTCCTGGGTCTGCCTCCAGCGCCGCTGCCCGGACTGTTTCCCTTAGTGTGGCCTCTCACATCCTCAAAGGCTCAAGGACCTGGCGCCTCTGCCTTCTTGGGTGCCTCCAAGATCCCACTCTGCCTTTGCGCACCCGCCTCGCCTCCCTTGCCATCATTCGTTACCAGCCTCCTCTCTCTCCTCACCCTCTTCCTCACCTCCAGCCCAGCACATGCGGCTCGCTTGGACACTTCCTTCACGGTCCCTAACCTCTGTGTCCCAGCTCCAGCTGCACTGCACATGGGTTGTGCCTCACACAGGTGAGCACGGAGACGCTCCCTAACCTTCTCTTCTTTGCTGATTAGGTCTCACCTAGACCCTTAGGTAATTTCATTACAGAGATTGTGTGCATGTGTGGTGTTTTGTTTTGTTTTCTCTTTTTTTGGTAGAGACAGGGGTCTCACTTTGTTGCCCAGGCTGGTCTCAAACTCCTGCCTCAAGTGATCCTCCCGCCTCTACCTCCCAAAGTACTAGGATTATAGGTGTAAGGCACCGTGCCAGGACTTATATTTTATATGTTTTAACAATTCCACCATGGTGTTCAGTGCCTAGTAAATACAACTAACTAGTAGGCAATTATGTCAGGCTGCCCTCAGCCAATTTCAACCAGATTCTGTCACCACATGTGCACATCGATTAGCCAGTCTTCCTGAGTTTGCTGTAGATTGATGAGGTCCCTGCATTCTGTCCTTCCACACATGTGAGCTGGCACCATGAAGGGAAGGACGCTTTGAGGCCTGGCAGCACATGGGCTATCTCTCCAGTGGTATCTGGAATTCCCGTGAGGCTGGGGGTCTTGGGGTGCAGGGCCAGCCAGAGACTAGGCTGAGGGTACTCTTGCCACATGTGAGTCCCAGGCTCGCCTCGGGATCGGTCTTTTCTGGCACTCACAGGACTTTCGCAATTAACACATATTTTGACCCCATTCATTTGACCAGAGAAACTCATTTTTAATGTTCTTTATTGCTAAATAACAAGGTTTCAGGTGCAGATTTAGATGGTGGCATTTGTTAGGCACTGTAGAACAGGCATGTGCAAGCTTTTTCTGTGAAGAATAAGCTAGAGAGGAGTTTAGCTTTGCAGGACATGTGGTCTCTGTTGCGACCAGCCAACTCTACCACGGTGGAAAAAAGCAGTCTTAGACAATGTGTAAATACATGGCCTGGTTGTGCTCCAAGAAAATACTGTTTACAAAAGTGGACCTGCCAGCCCTGCTCTAGAGGGTAGATTCTTGATTGAGAGCCTTCAAAAGTGAACCAGTACAAATTGCTGATTAGAGCACATCAGATGTTGACTATCAGCCCTAGAGTGTAGCTTTCAGGTATCTATACCTACATATCACAACAGAAATACTGCAGGATATTGAATAGACAACAAACAATACAATGGTGACAGAATATATTAATAGACCCACTTATTGACTATTTACTGTATGATAGCTAAAGCACTTTAGGATTTATTCTTTTAAACTGCTCAACAAGCTAGGCACAGTGGCTCGTGCCTGCAATCCCAGCACTTTGGAAGGGTTAGGCAGGAAGGATCCCTTGAGCCCAGGAGTTCAAGGTTGCAGTGAGCTATGATGGAATCACTGCATTTCAACCTGGCTGGCAGAGTAAGACTTTGTCTCCTAAAAATAAAAAATTTGAAATAGTAATTTAAAAATAAACTGCATAACAACCACCTGAAATAGGTACTACTATTATTATTCCTATTTTACAGATGAGGAAACTGAGGCTTGGGAGAGGACAACTGGCTTGCCCAGCATTAAAGAGTCAGGAGGGGTCGCCTTAGGCAGATGGGCTCCAAGTCCACACTCTGGTGAAAACCAGAGTCTCATCTGCCCTGCCCCACACCCGCTGTAGGACTCTGGGCCTATCACACTCAATCTCAGTCTCCTTATCTTCAAAATAGGGGTGATCATTGCTCCTTTTGGGAGCTTTCGAGTGTCCAGGCAGTTGGTGTCAACTACAAGTGAATTAAAATGTAACAGCTTTACTGATGTATACAGTCACTCCTCCTTACCCATGGTTTCAGTTACCCCTGCTCAGCCACAGTCCGAAAATAGGTGAGTACAGTACAATAAGCTGTTGTTGGGGGCGGTGGAGAGGCCACATTCATGTAACTTTTATTGCAGTATGTTATTATAACTCTTGTATTTTATTGCAAGTTGTTGTTGTTAACCTCTTCCTGTGCCTAATTTCTAAATTAAACTTTATCGTAGGCATGTATCACAAAAAAACATAGTACATATAGGGTCATGTACTAGCCTCAGTTTCAGGCATCCACTAGGGATTCTGGAACATGTCCCCATAGATAAGTGGGATCTACTGTAATTCACCCACCAGAGAAAGTGTCTGACTCAGTGGTCGTTAGCATTTTCAGAACTGTGCAACCAGCACAATTAATTTTAGAACACCATCATCACCCCAAAAGTGTTCCCTTTAGCCGTGACTCCCTAGATCACCCCAACATCTCAACCCCAGTCCCTGGCAACACTTTCTGTCTCTGTGGATTTGTCTATTCTGGACCATTCTATGTGGGATGAAATCATACAATGTGTGGGCTTTGGGGCCTGACTTAGTTCATTTAGCATAATGTTTTCAAGATTTATTCATGTTGTAGTGGGTATCAGTACTTCACTTTTGTTTATTGCCATATAGTATTCCATTGTATGGATATACTATATTTTATTTATCCATTCATCAGTTGTTGAACATTTGGGTTGTTTACACCTTTTGGCTATTGCAAGCAATGCTGCTATGAATGTTCACATACCAGTTTTTGTATGGACATCTATTTTCACTGCTCTTGGGTATACGTCTAAGACTGGAATTGCTGGGTCATATGGTTACTCTATATTTAATCTTCTGAGGAACTGTCAGGTTTTCTAAAAATGGCTACACCATTTTACATTCCTATCAGCAATACATGAGAATACTGATTTCCTCACATCTTTGCCAACACTTGTTATTGTCTGTCTTTCTGCTTATAGTCACCTAGTGAGTGTAAAGCAGCATCTTATTGGGCTTTTGATTCACATTTCCGCAATGGCTAATGACATTGAGCATCTCATTGGCTGTTTGTACTTCTTTGGAGAAATGTCTGTTTAGATTCTTTGCCCATTTTTAATTATTTATCTTTTTATTGTTAAGTTGTTCTTTATACATTCTTGCTACAAGATTCATTTTAGATACATAGCTTGAAAATATTTTCTCCTATTCTGTAGGTTACCTCTTTGTTGAAGATAGTTGTTCTTTATACATTCTGGCTACAAGATTCATTTTAGATACATAGCTTGAAAATATTTTCTCCTATTCTGTGGGTTACCTCTTTACTTTGTTGAAGATATCATTTGTAGCACAAAAGTTTTTGATTTTGATGAAGTTCAATTAATCTATTATCTTTAATTATGCATTTGGTGTCACATCTAAGGAGGTTTTGCCTAAGATCACAAGATTTACACCTGTTTTCTTCTAAGAGTTTTATAGTTTTAGCTCTTACATTTAAGTATTTGATTCATTTCCTAAATATGGTGTGAGGTAGGGGTTCAACCCTATTCTTTTGCACTGTTTGATGAAAAGTCTATTCTCTTATGGCATTGGCTATAAATGTAAAAGTTGATTTCTGGACTCTCAATGTAGTCTCATCGGACTACACATTTGTCCTTATGCCAGTACCACACTGCCTCGATTACTGTAACTTTGTAGTAATTTTGAAACTGGGAAGTGTGACTCCTCCAAATTTGTTCTTCTTTTCCAAGAATGTTTAGCTAACCTGAGTCAGTCCTTGCATTTCTATATACATTTTAGGATTAGCTTGTTAATTTCCATAACAAAGCCAGCTGGGATATTGATAGGGATTACATTTAACCTGTAGATCAATTTAGGGACAATTGCCATTTTAACCGTAATAAGTTTTCTGATTCATGAATATGAGATTTAGATTTAGTTCTTTCATTTTTTAACAATGTATTATAGTTTTAAGAGTGAAAAGCTTTACACTTCTTAAATTTCTTCTTAGGTATTTTATTCTTTTTGATACCCATGCAACTGAAATTGTTTTATTAATCTCATTTTCAGATTATTTATTGCTATTAGAAATACAATTAATCTTTTTATATTGATCTAGTGTCCTACAATGTTCCCTAAATTTCCATTTTTACAAAAAAAAATGCTGAAAGGAAGTAAACTGTAATATCAGGAGGCTAAGAAATAATTTGATTTTTAGAAATAAAGAAAGGAGTTCTGGTTCTCAGTGGGGATTGCTCAGCAGTACTGTTGGAGCCCTGCTGCAGTAGAGAAATAGGAAGTTCAGTCACTTATTTGTTTAGGTACTAAACAAGTATTTATTGAGTGCCCACTAGGAGCCAGTCAGTCTCAGTTTAAATACTTGCTCTGCCACTCAGTCTCTGTGTTACCCAGGGCAGGTTATTGAACCTGCTGGTGACTTTGTTTTCTCACCTATAAAATGAAGATAATTGTATCTACCTCATAAGTTCTTGGGAAGGAGTAAATAAAGCCTTTAAGCAGTGCCCAGCTGGTGAGAAGCACTTTTTAGGTCTTAGCTATTGTTTGTATTATGGACAGGCCCTGGACACAACATGAACAAAGACCAAATCCCTGCACTCAGGAAGCTTGATTTTAACGGCAGGGCAGGGGTAATTAGGAGGGGAAACAGCCAAAGAGATAAAGCAGTAACGATGCCAAGTGCTGATAAAAAGTGGGGAAGAAAAATAAAGCAAGGGAAGGGAGGAGGGAGGGTGGGACCAGACATTTCAGGTGGGAGCAGGTTACGCTTCTCAGGCTGGTGACATCTGGGCAGGAAGCCAGCCAGGAGCAGGACATGCCAGAGAGAGGAGCTGTCCCTGTGAGGGACTGGAGCAGGGCAAATGAGGTGCGTTCCAGGAGCCGAAGTCAGTGGGGCCTGAACGAGGTCAAAGGTGAGGGCAGAGGCACAGAGGGGCTGGTGGAGCTCACGCAGGGCCTTGAGGTCAGGGAGACAACCTTTTTTTTGAGACAGAGTCTGACTCTGTCGCCAAGGCTGGAGCGCAGGGGCATAATCTCAGCTGAATGCAACCTTGGCCTCCCGGGTTCAAGTGATTCTCCTGCCTTAGCCTCCTGAGTAGCTGGGACTATAGGTACGTACCATCATGCCCAGCTAATTTTTGTGTTTTTAGTAGAGACATGGTTTCACCATATTGGCTAGGCTAGTCTCAAACCCCTGACCTCGTGATCTGCCCGCCTTGGCTTCCCAAAGTGCTGGGATTGCAGGCATGAGCCACCATGCCCGGCCAACTTTTTTTTTCAGATGTAAGTTCACTAGCCAATGTATTCAAACTTTGGATTTGAGAGTAGGTTCGATAAAGTTTTTTCCTCCTGTATTCAGTTGGTAATAATTGTACATATTTATGGGGTACAGTGTGATATTGTGATGCATGTTTATAATGCATAATGATCAACTTCAGGTAATTAGCAAATTCATCTCCTCCAACATGTATCATTTCTTGCTGTTCTGAACATTCAAAATCCTCACTTCTAGCTTTTTGAAAATATACAATAAATGAGTGCTGACCACATTCACCCTACAGCCTGCCCCGCAGCAGCACTCTCTCCTGCTATTCAGCTGTAATTTGGGATCGATTAGCCGGCCTCTCCCCACCCTCCCTACCTTTCCCCTTCCCAGCTCTAATACTCAGGGAAATAACTATGGTTTTTGTTTTGTTTTGAGAAGAAGTTTCGTTTCGCTCTTGTTGCCCAGGCTGGAGTGCAATGGCGCGACCTTGGCTCACTGCAACCTCCATCTCCCGGGTTCAAGTGATTCTCGCTGCCTCAGCCTCCCGAGTAGCTGGGATTACAGGCATGTACCACCACACCCAGCTAATTTTTTGTATTTTTAGTAGAGACGGGGTTTCTCCATGTTGGTCAGGGGGGTCTTGAACTCCTGACCTCAGGTGATCTGCCCATCTCAGCCTCCAAAGTGCTGGGATTATAGGTGTGAGCCACCGTACCCAACCCATAATTACCTTTTATGTGCACCAGACTTTCCCAACAGGGAGGTAGGCCAGTTATCTTGCTATGTAACAAACCACACCAAAACTAGGTGGCTTACAACCAGGATGTCCATGCTGTCTCCTGGCTCTGGGGGCCGTTGGGGCTCACTTGGGAGGCTGCACCCAGCTGGCACCCGCTGGGCAGGTTTGCAGGGGCCACCTCACAGGCCTGGTGGTGCATATTGGGCCTCCTCCTTCAATGGGCAGTCGTGACTCAGTTTATCTCTGCCAGGGCTTCCTTACAGGCTACAAGAGCATTCCTAGAGGATCACGGTGGATGCCCAAGGTTCCTGAAGGCCCAGACTCTGACCTTGCATGCTGCTGGTGCCGTAATGCATCAGTCAAAGCAAGTTCTAGGCCAGCCTGGATTCAGGAGGCAGGAGAGAAGTGGCTGCAGAACGCTGCAGGCCTTTCCACCTGCTATGGGAGGCGGAATGGTACTGGCTACAAGCTGAGGGGCCACCATTCTAGAGGTCTTCAAGCACAGGCCGTGGGACCTGAAGTCTAGCCATGTCTCTGTCTAGAGATTGATGATTGCCAAATGCCTTCTTATTGCAAATTTTGCCAGGACTCTTTTCTAAAGCCTTTAGCAGATCAAAGATGCATTCCTGGCTGGGGCTCCTTGAAGAACCACTGTTTCTCTAAACTCACTATTTTTTTTGAGGTTTTGACTTCTAGTATTTTACTATTTTCCCCTGAGCACAGTGGCCTGAGTTGAGCCTTGGAAGTGATTCTGAATGTTTAGGTTGGAAGTCTGGAGGAACCCTCACTGCAAAGGCAGACAGACATCAGGGTGGCGTGATTTCTGGAATGCCTGGACTGGAGGAGACGTTAAGGCAGCCTGCTGGGAGGAAAACCGACCTGGTGTCTCGACTGCCATCTAGTGGCGGTGCCGTTAGGTGGCGGGATTCCATTTAGCTGAGTACTGTCCAAATTAGAAGCTCATGGAAATCCAGCTAGAATTTTAACTTGGTTTTCATTTAGAGGCAATAAAGAACAGTGGTTGGGAGGGAAACGGCTCTACAGTCTGACTGCTGGGTTTGGATCTCAGCTCTGGCACTTAGCTGTGTGGCCTTGGGTGATTAAGTAGCCTCCCTGTGCCTTGGGGTCCTCATCCATGTAGTGGTTGGTGGTAGTACTGGCTTCACAGGTGGCTTTAAAGCATTTAGAGACTGTGAGCACACACTGCGGTGTGAGTGTTAGCTATCATCGGTTAGCATCCCTCATCCAAAAATCCAAAATGCTCCAGAATCTGAAATGGTTAAGCATGGACACAATGCCCCCAGTGGAAAATTCCACATCTGACCCCATTGACGGGTTCAAGACATAGTTTATTCAGCATCCCCAAGGGAACAAAGACCCTCCCAGCCCCCTTCAGTTGCACATATCTTCCACACACGCCAGATATGAATGTCATATTTTTTAACTGTAAAGTGTGAATAAATGTAAGAAAATGATTGCATATTGGTATCACATAAATTCAGAGTCAGGAAGATTGGTGATGCCAAACAACCACACAGTGTTTTCACGGGTGGCTGAGATAGGAACACCTTTGCTTGCTTGCTTGCTTTTTTTTTTTCTGAGATGGAGTCTGGCTCTGCTGCCGAGGCTGGAGTGCAATATCGCAATCTCAGCTCACTGCAAACTCCGCCTCCCAGGTTAAAGCAGTTCTCCTGCCTCAGCCTCCTGAGTAGCTGGGATTACAGCCACACACCACCACACCTGGCTAATTTTTGTTTGTTTGTTTTTGTTATTTTTTGTTTGTTTGTTTGTTTGTTTTTCAGTAGAGATGGGATTTCACCATCTTGACCAAGCTGGTCTTGAACTCCTGGCCTCAAGTGATCCGCCTTCCTTGGCCTCCCAAAGTGCTGGGATTATACCCTTTGCTTTCTGATGGGCCAATGTGCACCAACTTTGTTTCATGCAGAAATTTATTTAAATACTGTGTAAAATTACCTTCAGGGTTTGTATATGAGATGTATATGAAACATAAATGAATTTCATGTTTAGACTTAGGTCTTATTTTATATGCACAGAAGATATCTCATTATGTGTATGCAAATATTCCAAAATCCAAAGTCTTAAATACTTTTGGTTCCAAGTAGAGCCCTTTGACAGACACCTTGAGTGAGACAGAGGAAAGAGAAAGGTGCTTTTGACTAGGGTGGACCTGAGTTGACTAAAGAATGTCAGTTTCTGGGTATCTTACATTCCTAATAGGGTAGTTGGGTATAAGTTAATGCACTTGCCAATTGTAAGGAACCCACAAGTGTATGGAATTGTTAGAGAGATCTCGTGGCCACAGGCACCGTGCTCCCCGAGAAGACAGATGATGAGTAATGCCCGATCCCTGAAACTAAACAGGGTTGGCGCTTATGAGCCCATCAGATTCCCCACATCCTAGTAACCTGCTTGGATGCCTACATTTTGTAAATAATTTTAAAACCACATAGTTTTAACTATGCATTAGCAGCAGCAGTAGTTGTTTTTAAGACTATGTTTTTCTCCAAAAGTTTGTAGATATAAGACCAGCTTTGCTTTTTTTGGCTGGAACACTAGTTCTACTACAATTGAAGCAAAATAGTCTTTTATTATAGAAATAAGATCACTCCACTATGTTTCTAGTAGCTAACTCCACTTTGTAGAGAATATTCATCCAAAAGTCTCCATCTCTCTTTCAGTTGTTCAATTTTTCTATCTTTTAAATGCTTACAAAATAAGTCACATTTACCGATGGCTGCACACATCTGTTAGAGATGACGAGGACGTGGCCAGCACACTTTCTTCCACCACTCTTGGGGTGTGAGACTGGTGGGTCGGTCTTCACAAGGAACCTGTCCAAAAATGGATTCAGTGCTCAAGGAACAGAAAGGGACACACCTCAGGCCACCCAGGAGCTGAGCGTGGGCCATCTGAGAAGGGCTGTGCCCACGGTCATGGGGTAGAGGCTAGGGCTTCCCAGCCACAATTTAGAACCCAAGATACAGCTCTTCACAACTCTGCCACCCTAGAATCCTTCCAGAAGCTGCTAAGGAGACGGAGACCCAAGCAGCCATACATGCCTCTCCCTGCTAAGTAATATGCAGCAGAAGTTAAGGAATTCATCCACATGTTTTTAAACCCAGTTCCACCTGGCGACTGTGGACAACCATGACGACGCATTTCTGGAAGCCACTCTACTCGTCATGCCCACTCTCAAGATGACAATCCTACCTGCCCTTGGGACAGAACAGCAATGACATTCTATCACCAAACACTTTGCCCACATTATTTCATGTAATCCTCATCTCACCTCTTTCGTTTGAAAGCTCATCTCACCCCTTTTGGGTGAGTGGGAGCATTGGAATTCCAACCTCCGCAAGCATTTAGGAAAAGTCCCTGAAGATGAGCTGGGGAGAGAAGGAGCTCAGACATTCCGAGTAAGCGGGAGTCACCTGTTAGGTGAAATATTTATTCCCTTCTCCTTCTCCATCACTCACTGAGTGGAAGAAGCACTCACACAGAAAGTGACGACCAGGACTAATCATCTAGCTCCCCGTGCCCCTGTTCACCAATGCACAGTCACACACAATTCACCGAAGCATCTTTTACATATGTTCCACAGGTAACAGAAGACAATGAAAATTACGGATTTTAAGGCTGGATGCAGTGGCATAGAACTGTAATCCTAGCACTTTGGGAGGCCAAGGTGGGAGGATTACTTGAGCCCAGGAGTTCAAGACTGGCCTGGGCAACACAGTGAGACCCCATCTTTCCTAAAAATAGAAAAAACTGGCTGAGTGTGGCGGTCCACACTCGCAGTCCCAGCTACTCTGGATGCTCAGGCAGGAGGATCGCTTGAGCCCAGAAAGTCGAGGCTGCAAGAAGCCATGATGGCACCACTGCACTCCAGCCTGGGTGGCAGAGCAAGACTCTGTCCCAAAAACTAGACAAATAAGAACAATAAAATGAAATGACAGATTTTAACGTAGTACTTTTAAAATCCAGGACATAGCCCTCTATTCCGCACAAAATCAGCAGAGTTTATGCCAACACGTGTCTTATTTTAAATAATGCGCCACTCCTCTGCTCCATGCTCCCTGGGTGCTCGTATAGGAAGACTCTGATGCCAACAGATGGAGTGGCTGTGCCTCAGGCCAGTGTACAGGGAGGCAAGCCACGCCACACACCGCAGGGACCACGAGCACGCCAGCCCAGGTGAGGCGATGGGCCCCAGCCACCCAGGAGAGGGGGTGAGTTTAACTCGAGCTGCTGGCTGACCCTGCAGTTCACCACAGAAAGAAGAATTATTTCAATGAGAAATGCTTATCCCTCCACAGAATTCTTTTCTTTTTAGAGACTGGGTCTCGCTCCATCCCCCAGGCTGGAGTGCAGTGGTGCAATCAGGGCTCACTGCAGCCTCGACCTCCTGGCCTCAAGCAAGCCTCCCGCCTCAGCCTCTGGAGTAGCTGGGACTACAGGTGAATGCTACCATGCCTGGCTATTTTTTTTAATAGGAATTGGGGGTCTCAATATCTTGCCTACACTGGTCTCGAACTCCTGTCCTGAAGTGATTCTCCCTGCCTCAGCCTCCCAAAGCACTATGATTACAGGTGCAAGCAACCACACCCAGCACCTGTAGAATTCTTATAAAGAAGGGGGAAAAGAACCACAAAACTTAAAATTCAGAGCATGGCTTTTTTGATAATATAGATGAACCATTATCTATGTGAATCCTGTTACTTGTAGTTAGCACTTGCTAAAATTTAAGAAATGAAAGTTTGGGATCAATGTCTGCATCTTAATGTCAATCTACAAACACTGGATAGGGGTCTTGGCGTAGACCAGCCATGAGCTCACACCCCTGCTCCTGCCTGCATGAGCACTAACCTCTCAACTTCCTTCTCCTCATCTGAAAACCTGGAGCTATGAAACTCAGCTCACTATTTATTTTGCTTACAATGCAACAACATTTGAAAACTATTCCTTTCACAGATGAAACTAAATAACTCTATAATGCTTCCCTGACAAGGAAAAGGTTAATGAAGTTTTCTTTAAAATGACCACGTTGTAAGGAGGGAAGTGGAAAGAGAGTTGATTAATAGGGAAAATGTTTCAAATATCGGGGAAATAATAAGGCAGGTATCCTATTAGTGCACATCAAAAGGAACTGTAAGAAACTGCTAGGAAGTTCTTCCTCCATGTTAGCCTGGGTGTATGTGCCTAGCGTCACTGAACAGTGATGGCGAGGATGTGGAGAACTGGAACCCCTGTGCAGCTGCTGCAGAAAACTGTACAGTGATTACTCAAAAAAATGTAACCCAGAGGCTGAGCACGGTGGCTCATGCCTGTAATCCCAGCACTTTCGGTGGCCAACGTGGGCAGATCACTGAAGTCAGGAGTTCAAGACTAGCTTGTCCTCCAGCATGACAAAATCCCATCTCTACTAAAAATACAAAAATTAGCTGGGCGTGGTGGCATGCACCTGTAATCCCATCTACTGGTGAGGCTGAGGCAGAAGAATCTCTTGAGCCCAGGACGTGGAGGTTGCGTGAGCGCCAAGATCGCACCACTGCACTCCATCCTGGGCAACAGAGCAAGACCAAAAAAAAAAAAAATGTAGCCTAGAATTATCATCTGAGCCAGCCATTCCATCTGGGGACATCCACAAAAGAACTGACAGCAGGGTCTGGGATAGGTATTTGCCTCCCAGGTTCATAACAGCATGCAGCTCCGTGTTCATCAGCAGATGACGGGACAAACAAGATGCTGTCCCATACAATGGAGCATGAGAGTTGAGGTGGCCTGAGAAAAGAAGGAAATCCAACACGGGCTGCAGCATGAATGGCCCTTGAGGATGTCATGCTCGGTAAATCAAGTCACTCCCAGAATGGGTAAATGCCATGTGGTTCCACTCATGCTGGTTATCCAGAGGAGTCCAGTTCATAGAGATGGAGAGAAGAATGAGGATTGCCAGGCACTGGGGAGAAGGGGAATGGGAGCTAGTCTTTCATGAGTGCAGAGATGAAAAGAGTTCTTGAGGTGAGTGGTGGGACAGTGGCACAATAATGTGAATGTTCTTAATGCCACTAAACTGCACTTAAAAATGGTTAAAATGCCAAATGTTATGTTATGTGGCCACAATAAAAATGAAAAGAAAAAAGTAATCTGTGGTTGCAGGGTGGACCTTCTCCTGAGGGGTAGGAGAGGGACCTTCAGCTCCTGCAGGGGTCCCGGGACTAAGAGACTCACTCTGTTGGTGGCTGGGCACCTCCGCCAGTGGGCCCAGAGGTGCAGAAAAGTCTGCAGCTCTAGACGCCACAGCAGAGCCTCTGTCCGCCCCCAGCACTCCGGAATTATGTTCATGAGGGCAGATAGACAAGATTAGCCTCAGACACAAAAAGCAGCAGAGAAGACCCTGCACTAATGGTAGGGAACACATACTTTGCAAACACCTAGATTCAAGAGAACGTGTGTAATGTAAACACTGGAAGAAAGGCAGGAGCCTGCTCAAAACTCCAGGTTAAAAGACAAGGGAGGCAGGATATGGGGGAGCAAGAGCCCTTTTTAAAAAAGTTATTATTGGATTTTTCAGAGCAAGAGTTAAAAGGGAAGGTTTCTTTTGTGACACAACAGCGCCATCTGATGGACAGAGCTGATACGACGCAAAGTTTCTGTAAAGCGAGCCTGTCCTCTACTGGGAGCCTCAGCGTCGGCCTCACAGCTCTACTACCTTAATCCAGCACTCTGAGTCCACAGAAGAACACTGCACCTTTGCGAGCCAAATACTGGGGCAAACGTCAGGTTCTCCTCTTGTCTCCACTCCCCTCTGAGGCTTAGAAAGTCCTTTCAGCACTTGAATGTCCGTGAAGAGGCTGGACGCTGTCTCACACCAAAAACTCCCACTGATGTCCTGGTGATCAGAAAAAGCAAGTTTTGGCTTTATCACAGCCAGAAAATGAAAAGCGCCCTCCATCTTCACCTCCATTAAATGGCAAGTTTGACTTCTCTTATTTGCTAATTTAAAACTTTTTTAAGAGATCGGTAGAGGGGGTTGTCTCACCGTGTTGACCAGGCTGGAACTCCTGGCCTCAAGAGAGCCTCCCGTCTCAGCCTCCCAGGGTGCTAGAATTACAGGCATGAGCCACCGCACCCAGCCTCCCAATCTTAAACTGTATGAAGGTGTTTCTAGGAGTCTCTGCGTTGGCCTCAGGCTGTTGTTTTTGTATGCTGTGTTTTGAAATGGCTGTGTGGAAATTGATCGTGGAAGTGTGGGATTTCTTGCATGTATTTGTCCAAATCAAGGCTTAAATGAAGAAAGTATGTTTTTAAAGTGAGTCTTGGATTCACTCGGCAAAGGCTGTGGAGCGTCCACTCCAGCCCAGCCACACGGCAAGCTGCGGGGAAGGAGGTGGAGATGCAGCTGCAGTCTGCACCGCCCCCGAATCATCTTCCCCTTAAATTGTAAGAACTACCCCTGGGAAAGGTGAGGCCATCAGACGCAGTGGGGGCCTGGCCTAGGGGACCCCGGATGTGGGGCTGCAGGTGGAGAGATCAAAGTGACCTCAGCTGGGCAGGGAGTTTGTGCCTCTGAAGGGCCCCAGGGTTTCTCGTGCTGTCTCTGGCATGGTCTCTTGGGCCTGGGGAGATGAACGCGGGTTGGAAAGAATCTCGGAGCCCAGGGGCTGCCAGGGTCGGAGCTCAGGCCATGCTGGGTGCTTCACACCGGGGCCGCCCTTTGGGTCTCCATTCCCATCAGCACACACACATTCTGGCACTTCTCCCAGCCATCTAAATCAGAAGGCAGCCCCCCCCCACACCCCCCACCCCCAC